>PVLC010008245.1:0-59325 GCA_004027655.1 Graphiurus murinus | reverse complement strand
CCCTAATTGAGAAATAGGAAATTGATATTGTTAACAGTTACTTCCAGACATGGTGGTGCAGGTCTATAATCCCAGTACGTGGTAGGCTGAGACAGGAGGATCACAGATTTGAGGACAGCCTCAGCAACATAGCAAGACCTCTCAGCAACCTAGTGAGGACTTATTTCAAAACAAAAAATAAAAAAGGCTGGAGGTGTAGCTCAAAGATAGAATGCCCCTAGGTTCAGCCCGAGTACCATACACACACACACACACACACACACACACACACACACACGCACACAGGCCTTACCAACCACTTGTTTCTGTTAGCAGATGAAAGTGAAAGGGAAAAATATGAGCCGCGGGCAACAACTTTAACCTGAGCTCTCACCATTGCCATTTATAACCCGAGTCACTTGAAACCTCCCATTGTGGGATTTCTTGAACTCAGATGACCGCCCCAAAACACTGCCCACGTCTACATGACGGCAAATGTAGGTTTGGCAGACAGCGGTCCGGGCCTGACCTCTTGGCCAGCGGCCACCCTACCTCCACGTGGCAGCCTCCCTAGAGTAAATGCTTCCTGCTGACATGCCTCTAGCACGAAGGTCCGCCCACGGAAGAGCCACAGAAGAGAGGCGGGCGCGCAGCTTAGACACGCACGCATGCGCACAAGCGCGCACAAATGGACCAGGTGAGCGGTCTCCTGGCACGGATGCCCTGGAGGCCCTCACCAGCGGCTGCTCGGCACCTCGTCCTCACAGGCAAGTCTAACATCCCAGGATGGAAGAGTTTCCTCCACACCCCACAGGGGGCCTTGCACTGCTTGAGACAAACCTCTGTTCCTTGACCAATTACAAAAGCGCTGGGGAAAACACCATCCTCTTGAGTTAGTGGCTTGAGTTTTGTCTCTGTCATCAGGGACGTGCAGGTACCTTCAGTGCCATGGCACCATTTCTTCACATTTTAAAAAATTTTTACTTTTGGTACTAGGGATCGAACCCAGGGTCATTCTACCTGCAAGCTACACTCCCCCACCCCCCGCCCTGTCTGTGTTTATTTATTGTTTTGAAACAGGGTTTCCCTAGGTTGCTGATAATCTCACTGAATTGCTGAGGCTGGTCTTGAACCTGTGACCTGTCTCAACCTCTCAAGTACTGGGATTACAGGCATGGACCACCATGTCCAACGTCCTCACTTCTTAAGTAAGGAGAAATGAACCAGGTGAGCTCTGCAGGTCTAAAGGCAGCTCGGCATGCACAGTGAGCTAGCAACACACAGTAGAGCCTTGCTTTTGCCCTCGTGGATTAAAACCTGAGCTGTGTGACTGTAGGATGTCACTTGATTTCTTCTCTGAACCAAAGAGAGGAACCTATGTCATAGATTCTTGTTAGGGCTGAATTCTTCAAACATATGCAAAGCACCTGACTTTAGGAATATGTCATAACGCTAGGACCTTCTTTCCAAACATCAAGGAATCTGGGAAGCTTGCCTTTCTGGAACACAAGTAGATAATTTAGTCCAAAATATTTCCCACCATAATTTATTGCTCACTGGAGCATGAAAAGGATACAAATGTGGGTCAGTAGCACCAGAAAATGCTCATGAGCTGGAAGTATTGCAAAGTCCACAGCTCGTGTGAGATATTTCTGGTACTTTTTTTTTCCCCTCGTATTTATGTCAAGTCACTTAGAAATAAAAGAAATGGCATCAGTTAAACTAAGTTGGGAAAGTGAAGACTTTACAAAGTTTATGTTGCTAATTGAATTAAGGTTTCTAGCAGATCAAGGACAAATAGCTGAGTTCAACAAAATATTTCCTTTGATGTCAAGATTCTTTACTTCAAAGCGTACCCAGCAGGATCATGCAGGCGCTGCCAGTGCCCCCCTTCCACTCCAGCTAGGGGGCTCCTGGTGAGAGGACTTCGGGGTGGGGCCTGCTTCCCCGGGGGTGAGAATACCTCAGTGGTTGGCTCTGCCCAGACCAGACTCCTGTGAGACATCTCAGGAGAATAAATGAGTCAGAAGATGGAGGTCTGAGGGCTGGGTCTGCCATTCCCCACGTCGCATGAGAAAACCACTTGCCCCGGGCCTTTATGTTCTCCCATGAGAATTGGAACAGTTGAGCCTAACCTGTTGATCCCCTAACTTTGATAGGAAGATAATGCTGGATATACCCAGTACTGACATAAGATTAAAAAAGAAGATTCGAGAAGGATCCTCAAGCAGTTTGCTTTTTCTCCCAAGAAGAACTTTCCTAGCATTGTATTTCTGGTGCTTAAAAATCCTTTGCGGGATGAGTGAAGGGAACGTGAAGATTGTGGTGAGGGAGGAGCCTGGGGACTCTCTGCCACTGATACCTGTTCTTACTCCTCTTGGATGGCACCAGGCATTATTACTTTGCAGTCCTGGTTTAATGGATCCTAGAATGTAATAACAAGGAAATACTAGGGTCAGAGAGGGAGAAGGGAAACAGGGAAGGGATGGGGAAGGGACCACCCTGCAGCAAGTCAGGAAGAAGGAGAGCTTTGCACGTGGAAGATGTCCACACCTGTCTTAAAATGAGGCTCATTCTATGCCCAGCTCTCTTGGACAAGTGGTCTCAGAATCATCCCCTAAGTCTATGCTTTTTTGTTGTTGTTATTATATCTCTGACTACTGGATTGAACATTCATCTCTTTCCAGTTTTTTTTTTTTTCTAAGCCTGGAAATGAAATACCCAATTTACCAGTAAACACAACTTCAAGTCATCCAAAATTGTTAGTCACAAGAGAGGGCTGGGGAAACCCAGAAGCTGACTACATGATGAGAATGTAATGAATAATGAGAGCAAACACTCTAAGGCTAGACGGTGCAGCCTTTGGAGAGGGCTTTAAAGCCTCCATATACTTTTGAGCCGCTGGTACCCACAATACTTTTGTACAAACTGATTTTCAGAATCGGAGAAAATAGCTGATATGGAAGGACGGAGAGTTGCTGTAAGTAATCTGAGGCGGGAGACCCATGAGCCCTCATGCGTGTCTCCATTGGGTACTGCAATATCGGGGTTCCCCTGCCTCCCATAGACTGTCCCTCCTGACGTTGGGATGTTTCCTAATCCATGTCTGCAGTGAATCAGCCCTTGATAGAGGAATGATCCAGTCAGCCACTCTGGGTGAAAGAGACACATTCAAAGACACTGGGCCACTGAGGCTGTTCGAAGCCACATGTACAGGGAGCCTGACCTACGGTGGCTTTAAACACAATGACGAATACTTATCTCACATAGCAAGAATCCAGAGACAGACAGCTCCAGGGTTACACAGCTTCCTTGCAATTCTCTCTGTTCAGGGAAGGCAGGGAAGATGTGGCAGCAATGGGACTCAGCTTTTGCCATCTCCCTCTGAGTTCAGATCCCAGCTTTGGTGCTGCTCAGCTGTGGGACTTGCCACAAGTTACCCAACCTCTCTGAGCCTCAGTTCCCTTCTCCATAAATTGGATATAGCAATAGTACCTCCCTCCCAGGGTTGCTGTAAGCATTAAATCAGTTAATACATTAGTTAGATGGCTTAGACAGAACTCAGCATGTAAGAAGCACTATTTTAATGTAAGTTCGAATCAGGTCTATTTGTATTATCTGTTCATTGTCACAAGATAGTTTGCAAGGACTGGGCATCTCTCTACTGTGGCAGAGAAAACAACCTTTCTCAGATTTCCATCCTTCCTATTGGATCTGGTAGATCAGGTCTGGGCCACCTGGTGACATCCAAGACAATTAATCCTTGACAAAGGGGATTGGAAATATCATGATTTAGAGTCTCTGTACTATCTACCAGGGTGGCCACCAGCCACAGGAAGCAATGCAGATTTAAAATTAAATAAAATTTTATTATTCAGTCACATAGCCTCAAAGGCTGGTGATCTCTATAATAGACGGTGCAGGTAGAGACCATTTCCATCATCAGTGAACTTTCAGATGGACAGTCTTGAAATCAGAGTTCATCTCCTGGGACTAGATGAGGAGTGAGCCCTTTAAAAACAGTTTTCCAAGAGGAAGCTGTGCTCTTGGGTTGATAATCAGCAATGAAAGAGGAACAGGAGGGATGATCTGCTCCATAGTTTGGACTTGGAATGTCCCTCAAAGGCCCAGGTGATAAAGGCTTGGTCCCTAGTTGTTGGTGCTTTTGGGAGGTGATGGAGCATTAATAGGCAGTGCTTTAGCCGGGCATGGTGGTGCACACTTGTAATCCCAGCATTTGGGAGGCTGAGACTGGAGGATCCGGGTTTGCGGCCAGCCTCAGCTACCTAGTGAGGCCCTCTGCAACTTAGTGAGACCCTGTTTCAAAATAAAGAATAAAAAATAGGGCTGGGGGTGTAGCTCCGAGGTAGAATGTCCCTGAGTTCAATCCCTAGTATTACAAAAAAAAAAAAAAAAGAGGCAGTGCTTTGTGGGAGGTCTTCAAGACACAGGAGGCGTGCCTTTGAAAGGGTCTGTGGGACCCTGGTAACCATCAAGTTGTACATGGTGGTGCATGCCTACAATCCCAGTACCTGGGAGGCTAAGACATGAGGACTGCAGGCTAAAGGCTAGCCTCAGCAATTTAGCATGACCCTCAGCAACCTAGAATGACCCTGCTTCAAAATAAAAAATAAAAAGGGCTGGAGGGTGTAGCTCAGAGGTAGAAGTCCCAGGTTCAATCCCAGGTACCAACAAGTTGATCAATTAATCAATAAACAAATCTAGTAAATTCTTTCAAAAGAAGTTGAAAGTAAATGCAGGTGGTGACACAAATCTGTAATTCCAGCTACTTGAGAGGCTGAGATAGGAGAATCACAAGTTCAAGGCCAGTCTGGACAACTTAGCCAGACCCTGTCTCAAAATAAATTAAAAAGGGCTGGAAGTATAACTTAGTGGTAAAGCATGCACCTAGCATGTGCAAGGCCCTGGATTCAATCCCAAACAACACACACACACACACACACACACACACACAACAGGGGTAGGGGTTGCATTTGTTTCTTCCAACTTGACTTTGCTGACTTCAAGGGAAATGGATAGAGACATTTTCATTCCTCTCATTGTCCTCCCTCCGACGTCACGAATGTGCAGAAGACCACAGCACCAGAGGATGAAAGTCCTCCCCCTAGACCAGGAGTCAGTACGCTTTTCCTGTAAAGGAAATGATAGAGAAGATTTGGGCTTTGCAGGCATCTGTTCTCTGCTGCAACTATTCAACACTGCCTTTCTAGGCTGAAAATAACCACAGACAATAGGTGAGAATGAGCAGGAGAAAATATTCTCATCCGATCACCTTGAATATATAATGACTTGCCTATAACCAATTCGCAATGTAGCTTATAAATCAGTAGTATTGTCTTTCTTCATAAACCAGAAATCAGAGAAACCATTTATCTTTTATCTTCATAACAGATAAAATATTTATTCATTCCATTTTATATATGAACATAATAGGATGATGGCCTATGGGGGATTTGAAAATAATGTGTCCCAGATCTGTCATCTCTGTGTCATTGAGATTGCGCCATCTTGGTAAACACCCCATCACTTTTCTCCTAGGCCCTAATCTGTTCTCCCTTTAGACTCTCACTGCTCCTGATTAATTTCCATAAAACACATCCCTGATCCTTTGGAATGCCTGATCCATCCTCTCTGGACTACCATTACCTATTGACTTCAGTATAAACTCCCTCGCCTGATGTTCCAGAACTGATATAATCCAGCTTCCTTTTCTCTCTCTCTCACTTTATCTCAAACCCACCGAATTTCTAGATAATCATGTCTTGAGGAAAGAAGTTCCAAGGATTTAGTCCAATCCTACAAGTGTTTTGACTAAAACTGTAAAACTCACAAAGCCTTAAAATAACCAAAGCAAGACACCACTGCAGGCAACAGAATAATCTAAAAGTCAATGGGACAGTCTGACAAAGTTCAGAAATAGGACAATAGAACATAACATTTGCCGTCGTCTGTGGTGTCTGGTACCTAGTACCTGGGCAGAACCATGAGTCTGATGCCCAAGATTAATGTTTTCCAAACTTGCCTCTTTGTTAACATGTGGGTGAGTTTTAATTATATTACTAATAGACTCCACCCCACACCCAAGAAAAAGTCTAAGGAATCTGAGCTTTATTAAATGCTTATGATTGTTCACCTTAGGGAAATGCTTCCTTCACATTAAAGTCACCTGGAGGCCACGCAGAGAGCCCACACGGGGAGACCACGTGGAAGTGTTCTGGCCAGCCAGCCTGCCAAGGTTCCAGCCAACAGCCAGGCTCAACTGCCAGACCTGTGTGAGGATTGGGCGGGCACCGAGGCACCCTGCTGAGTTCCCAGATGTCATGGAACAGACATACATCACCCTGTCTCTGCCCTGTCAGAATTCCTGACCAAAAGAAGTCAGGAGTCCAACAAAATGGTTGTTTTATGTATTTTTTTAAAAAGCATCAAGGGAGTTTTTTGTTTTTGTTTTTGATTTTGATTTTTTTTTGTTTTTTAAAATGCTGTCCCCCAACACATCCTGATTTATTCAGCCTGGGGTAGGATCTGGTATTAATGTTTCCCCTACTTTTTCTTATTAAAAAGTTTCAACATCAGAAAGAGTTGAATGAGCCGGGCGTGGTGGCGCACGCTTGTAATCCCAGCATTTGGGAGGCTGAGACCGGAGGATCTGGGTTTGCGGCCAGCCTCAGCTACCTAGTGAGGCACTCCGCAAGTTAATGAGACCCTGTTTCAAAAAAATAAAGAATAAATAATAGGGCTGGGGTATAGCTTGGAGGTAGAATGTCCCTGAGTTCAATCCCCAGTACCGCAAAAAAAAAAGAGTTGAATGAATGATTTGTGAAAATCTAAAGACATCATAATTGTGAATATTTTTCAATATGATATGTATGTAGAGAGACAGACAGAGATAAACTATTTGAAAATAATTTGCACATATGAACTTTGATCCATAAGTACTTCAGCATGAAACTATCCAAAAATAAAGGTGTTGTCCTCCATAATCATAATACCATTATCACGCATAAGAAAATACTAATGATAATTTCTTAATGTTTGGTCCATCTTCGCATCATCTCCACTGTGCCCCAAAATCTCCTTTTTTGTAGTTTTTTAACACCAGGATTCAATCATATTTTATACATTGCATTTGCTTGTTAAGGCCTTTTGCGTTACTCTTTTCCTTTTTGTTTATTTTTGTTGTTGTCACATTACACTGACTTTTTAAAGCAACCAGCCAGACAAAATAATCTACAATCTATATTGGTCTGATTGTCTTTTTGTGATATCATTTAACTTATATATTATTTCCCAGTAGGTCCTATGAATGGGATTTAAGTCTAAAGAGATAACCTCAGATTAAGCACTTGAGAAAAAATATAACTCATAGGAGGTGGGTACTTCACATCACACTAGGTCATATATACTGTCAGGTGGTCATGCTATTAATGATGCTGAGTGAGTTTGATCCCTTGGCTAAAAGGCCAACCATCCTATCTCTCCATTAAAATACATTTTTCTGTTTGTGTTAGCAAGGGATCTATGAAGTGATACTCTGGCCTATTAATATCCTGTTTCCCCAACAAAAACTCACCTAGCATTTTTAGCATCCGTTGATGACACTAAAATAATTGTTGCAAAATGTTCCCTTTTGAAACTTTTTTATTAATGCATTACTTACATGCAGTAAATTCATATCTCTCTGTCTCTCTCTCTCTCTCTCTCTCTCTCTATTTATCTCTCTCTCTTTCTCTCTGTACAGTTTTGCAGGTCTTGACAAATATATTTATCTGTGTGACCACCACAGCTATTAAGATATAGGATAGTTCCACCACCACCACAATTCTCCCATGTCCTATTATAGTCAACCTCTCCCCAACCTCAACCCCTGGTAGTCACTGGTCTTCTGTGTGCCTTTAGATTTGCCCTTTCCAGAAAGTCACATACCAGGAGTCAAACATTGGTGGTCTTTCAAGCCTGGCTTCTTCCATTGGCAAAACGTGTTAAGAACCATCCATGTTGTGTGTATCAGTGGTTCTTTCCTTTTATTGATGACTGTTAATTCTTTGTGAGGCTGGAGAAGGTGAGTCCCTGGGTATGCAGTCTTAGGGACTCTGTTTTTGTCTTTGAATCTCCTTGCTTGTTAGCTCTCTTGCATCCAGCCTCCGTGTTGAGAAAGCACAGCCTTTCCTCTCTCCCTCTCTCTGTTTCCTGCTGCCATCCCCTGATCTCCAGAGATATAACCCGGCCTGACACGGACTGAAACTCTAACATCTCAAAAAAAAAAATGTGAGCAAATAAATCATCCTTCCTCTAAGTTGTATGGTTGGTTGTTTTGGATGATAGCAGGGAGAAACTAAGGCAGGAGGATTGGTTTGCTTATCCATTGACATTTGAGTTGTTTGCAGTTTGGGGTGATTATAAATAAAGCCATAAAAACATCCTCATCCAGGTCTTTGTGTGAACAGAATTTTTTGTTTCACTTAGCTAAGTGCTGGGAAATAGTATTTCTGAGTTGTTTAGTAAATCTATATTTAAACTTACCAAAAAATTACTAAGTTTTTTCTCACAGTGGTTGTACTACCTGCAATATAAGAGCTATATGGTTGCTTTTTAAATTCTCTCATCTTTTATATTTCCCAGCTGGCATTCTTCCATGAAGAAAAGCATGTCTTCTTCAACTCGAGGTGAACTGTAGTTCTGTTTATAAAGGCAGGGTGAATGCAAATTCTTTCCACCTCATTACTAACTTCTAGAGGAAAGAGTTTTATGGGTGTCGCCTCCAATAGCAACAAGTGACTTCCTCTCTCTCTCTCTCTGTCTCTGTCTCTTTCTCAATCTATGTATTCAGATTTTTTTATTTTGTATTTTCTAATAAGTAAGAGCTAGTTTTTTGAAGAAGGAAAAAGAAATCAATTGATTTTCTTGCAAATCACAGAAACCAGTGAACTTAAGTGTTCAGGAACAAGTCCTGGATTCTCTCTCAACAAAGGAGCCAAGTTATTCTTTTTATGCTCAAAGTGACTTAAACTTGCCTACTGGGAAGGCTGTCAGTTTGGTCCAATGACCTTCTGACATGGCTTCCTTAGCCTTTGACACATTCTGCTTTCGGGCACAATGAGATTCCCACTCTCACCTTGAACTTTCCCCACAAGGAGTCAAGAATTAGCCATTTCTCCAAGAAACCTGATTTCTTTTAATAGTATTTAGAAATAAAGTCTGAACAGCAGGTGTCTCATGGCTATTGTGATGTCATCACTTGTAGATACCTTTTTTTAGTATACTTTTATTGGTGCATTATAATTATATATCATAGTGAGATTCAAAGTGTGTAGATTTTTTTCAGTAGAAATCGACACACAGACAGAAGTTAAATAAACAAGCTAGAACATATACATGCATTTAAATAAAGAATTCATACAAATATTTCCAATTAAAGTTTAACCTCCTTACAACTTTTTTTTCTATACATAAGATTGAACCCAGGGGCAGTCTCCTCCAAGTTACATCCTCAGCCTATTTTTTTTTTTTTTTTTTTGAGACAGGGTCTCACTAAGTTGCTTAGGATGACCCTAAACCAGAGATCCTCCTGTCTCAGTATCCCAAGTACTGTTATTATAAATGTGTACCATCATGTCCTGCTGAAGTCTTTATTTATGACAAAATTAACATACTTACTAATTTGCTTTATCTCCTAATACAAATAGATTAGTTTCACAATTACAATGACTGTCTTCCCACTACTAAGGAACTATTAAGAGAAGTTAAGTTCAAGATTTCTTTGCAGTTCTTTTTATCTTTATACTCTTCCTCATCAGGGAGTACTGAATTTAAAAATTATATAATTTCTTTTCTGTGTGGTTGTTTCCAACTGGGTATACATGTAGGTATTTTTGTTCCCATTTATTTTCAGTTGTAGAGTTTGGGATGAAAATGTTTTCAAAGCTGCCCAGGAGATTACAATGTACAGTTAAGGGGTAAAAAACAAAAGCCTGATTCTTTGCCCTCCCTCTCTCTTCTTTTCCCACCCAGAGATGGCTTCTGTACCGTTTCCTTCTGTTGAAATTCCTCCTTATTTTACAGCTCACTTCCTCCACCCATAGACCTTTCTTTGATCCCATGCTTCAAGAGTAGTATTTCCTTCCTTTGGATTCCAGTGACCTTTTTTTTTTAAATATACTTTTATTGGTGCATTATAATTATACAATGTGAGGTTCAAAGTGATACAAACACATGTGCACCCAGCGCTTGGTGAGTTTCCCAGTGGCCTTTTAACCTTATTCCTGATAGGGATCTTGAAATAGTCTCCTCTGCATTGTGGTCCTTGTGTCAAGAGCCAGCACACTTTTGTTTTAATGACCAGATAGTAAATCCTTTGGGCTTACAGACTACAGATATGTCTGTTGCATACTCCTCCTTTTTTAATCCTTTATATTCTTAGCTAGCCAGGCCTACAAAAACAGGTGGTATCCTGAAATGTGGAACCTCGATCATAGTTTGCCAACACTTTCCTCATGTAATCTTCCAAATTCAAGTCCATTGGGTGCAGGAGAAATCTCCTGTTCACCCCAGTGTGCCCTACTTTTAGCAGAGAGCAGGGGAGCAGCTGCTCACTAAATGTTCGTTGAATCCTCATGTATATACTGTTAATGTATGGCTTACCTACAAGACTTTATTACTCCAGAAATCTGACCTACACAGAACTATAAGAACACTATGCATGAACATAGAGCATGATTTATAGAAAGAAACCTGGAGATACTACCAGCCTTCAGGCTCAGCCACTTGTCTAATCTCTGTCCAAGGTGAGAACAGAGAGACAGTGGTGTGTCAGAGCTAATCATCATAGATTTGGGGATTCTTGGGACTAAACACAAGTATCCAGGAAAGAGAGTTCATGGCTAAAAATCGATAAGAAAAGATAAGATAGCAGAAGTGGGGTCAACTGAGATGCCCTCCTTGTAACCTAAGAAGTAGCTCCCAGTATCTCTGAAGGAGCAGGTTGAATATCCCTTATCTAAAATGCTTGGGACCAGAGTGTTTTGGATTTGGGAATTTTTTTTTCAGATTTTGGAATATTTTCATATACATAGTTATATATTGGGATGGATCCAAAATCTAAACACAAAATCCATTTATCTTTCACTAATACTGTATGTACATAGCCTGAAGGTAATTTTATACAATATGTTTAGTGTGCCTGCATTTTTGAAGACAGACATCAAATTTTCCCTTTGTGGCATTCAAAAAGCTTCAGATTTTGGAGAGTTTCAGATTTTGGATTTTCAGATTAGGGATTCTCAACTTTTATTACCCCCTCTTCAGAAAAAAAATACCAACAAGACCTGGGCATAGTGATGCACACCTGTAATCCCAGGATTTGGGAGTCTGAGACAGAAGGATTGCAGGTTCAAGGACAGCCTCAACAACACAGTGAGACTCTCAGCAACCTAGGGAGACCCTGTTTCAAAACAAAAATATCAAAAAGGCTGGGGGTGGGGTAGCCCAGAGGTAGAATGCTCCTGGGTTTTACCCCCAAGTACCACAAAGGGAAGGAAGAGAGGAAGGGAGGAACGGAGGAAGGAAGAAAGGGAGGAAGGGAGGGAGGGAAGGAGGGAAGAAGGAAAGAGAAAATGTCAATAAGAAGAGCATTTCATCTTGTGTCTGAAAGAGAAACAAGGACTAAGACCACTGCGAAGAGAACAAAATAAAGATTTGCCACTGGTTTCCAGGGCCTGGGCACCTGAATTTGTTAGGGCTCAGGAAAAGAAAATAGGGCGTGATTAATATTCTGAAGAAGAACAGAATGTTGTGCTAAAATTTCTTCCCAGAGCACCTTCCCAAAACAGCTCCTGAATTTACACCTTAGCACAAAATGCTAATTTTACTGGTGTGGGGGTGGGGGGAGGATTGGGACAACTAAAACTGCCTTTTAAAAAATCTGTGATCTGTGTATCAGGAAGTTTCTACTGACACTAAATTTCCACCTGGGATCCAAACTCTATGTCCTGCTGCTGTTACTTCTGACTGCTGGAACCTCCATTCCAAGCAAGTCACTTCTGACATTAAAGAGCAGAGGTCTTTGAGGTTGCTGCCAAAAAATTTAAGAGTCTGTTTGAAGCATTTTTAGTCTAAGAAAATGTATTCCCATATGAAGTTGGGATGAAAAGTACGAGAAATCCATCCAAAACAAAGGTGTTTAAACTTCACTGTTTGAAGTGACAGTTTTGTTCCTTCCTGTGGCCGATCACAAGCCATATGTTGTTGTAAATTAAAAGGAAAGAGGGCATTTAAGCCAAATGGTTGCTCCACTAGCATGAATCCCATTAGGGGTCATTCCTAACAAAGCCTGAAGGTTGGGCCCTTGCCTTTTAAGCAAGTTTAACTTCTGAACTATTTCTGCTATCGCTTAAGTACTGAGACACAACACATTTGTGATACGTGTTGACATTTGTTATACTTCTGATGAACAATTAGCCTGCAAGAATATTAACAGGAAATTCCATTCATTAGATAAGCAGCTGCTTGTGCAAAGCTTCGGCCAGATCATGGGACCAAAAATCTTCTTTAAGCAACTACTGTTTGTTGAATAGTCAGCATTCCTTAAGGGTCCGAAAGGAAATGCTTTGAAAATAACTTTTATGGCTAATTTTGACTCATATTTTTGTGTGGGGAAAATAGCTTTTCTGGTTAATTTTGACTCTTATTATACTTGAAGTTTTAAAAATATGCGTATTCAATAGTGTCCTTAATTGCCATATACATTTCAAATAGCAGTAGCAACAAATGACTGACTGACCCCAGGAACTTTCAAACCCTAATACAGAATCCTAAGGCTGGCCTTAATCTTTTTTTTTTTTTTTTCTTTTTGTAGTACTGGGGATGGAACCTGGGTCATTCTACCGAGCTACACCCCCAGTCCTATTTTTTATTCTTTATTTTGAAACAGGGTCTCACTAAGTTGCAAAGTGCCTCACTAAGTAGCTGAGGCTGACCGCGAACACATATCCTCCGGTCTCAGCCTCCCAAATGCTGGGATTACAAGTGTGCCCCACCATGCCCGGCTTGGCCTTAATCCTAAGGCCTATCATAATGCATTATTCTTTCTCTCCTGATGCAAAGTTCTAATACTCCCTTGTACAAAAATAAGTCTCCCTTGTATTTTTGAGCTCTTAAAACATTTATTGGAATCTTCACCTTGCAACATTAAGTGAATTACCTGGGAAACAGCTCCAAATGACTGAGAGGGAAAAGGACAGTAAATACCTAGTGAGAGTACATTGCGTAACCGGAAGGGTCCAGTTCCCTGCAATTACTAAGGAGGCAATAGTAAGTTTTTCTTGGAGGGGTCAGGGTTTTATCAAAGGTTCACTCACCGACTGCCAATTACCAAGTCCCATAGAACCTACTCCTGAAATCCTATTGCCATTTTCCTCTTTATTCCAACTGCCCAGTCTCCCCTCTTTTCTACCCCACACCCCCACTAATGCCAAAACCCATGGGTCTCCATCTAGCCTGCCCGCTCCTCATCTTTCTGACACACCAACAGAGTTCCAACATTTTGAACCATAAGTTCCTCTTAGTAAAATATTTCCAAATATGACATTTACTTAGATTTTTATACACATACACCGCTTGCTCTCAAGGCATGTATTAAATATCAGTAAAGCTTAGAATTTGTCTTTTTTTTTTTTTTTTCTGGGTTACAGAATACATCTGCATCTGATTTTCTCCTAATACTGTCTTGAATACTTTGGAGGGAATCGGCCCCGCCCTGCCACTTGGGAGAGCACTGTTCAAAAGAGCTACCACAGTGAAGTTTCTGAAATAATACCATATCGTAACTGAGAACCTGTCTAAAGTTCTGCAATTATGGTCTTTAGCTTTTTCTCTAAAATTAACCCAAGATCCTTCCAGATTTCTTTGTTTGCCCATTAATAGCCTTGGGCCTTGCGACGAAGATGGACAGGCAGCTGCTGGGATCAACAGACCCAGCTCCCCACCCTCCCCCTCCCCCTCAACCCTCTCTCATCCCACCCTTTGCTCCCGTCCTACTGGACTTTGGACAGAGAAGGAGTTAAGACAGAAAAAGGACTGGTGCTTCTCTTTCTTTTCTTTTATATAAGCTTTTTTAAATAGACAAAATACTTTTACATATTTAGGGACTAGAGTACAATAATTCAATACACGTATACTAAGTATAAGGATCACCTCAGGATAATCAGCATTTCCATTTCCTCAGATATTAATCACTTTTATGTTTTGGGAATGTTTGGACTCTTCTAGTTATTTAAACAATTGTAGACTTTGCTAGGCTATAGAACACCAGGACTAATCTATCTTTCTTTCTTTTTTTCTTGTTAGTGGAGATTTAATACAGGGGCACTCTACCACTGAGCTATACCCCAGCTCTTTGTTTTTTATTTATCTATTTATTTATTATCATTGTTATTATTATTTATTTATTTAGCCCAGGGGCATTCTATCTCCAAGCTACACCGCTAGCCCTAATTTTATTTTTATTTTGAAACAGGGCCTTGCTAGGTTGATGAGAGCCCCATTCCTTGCTGAGGCTGTCCTTGAACCTGCAATCCTCCTATCTCAGCCTCCCAATGACTGTGATTACAGGCATATGCCACCACACCCAGATTGTTTTTTATTTATTTATGTATTTATGTATTTATTTATATTTATTTGCGGTACTGGGGATTGAACTCAGGGGTATTCTACCTCTAAGCTACACCCCCAGACCTATTTTTTATTCTTTACTTTGAAACAGGGTCTCACTAAGTTGTGGAGTGCCTCACTAGGTAGCTGAGGTTGGCTGTGAACCCAGATCCTCCAGTCTCAGCCTCCCAAATGCTGGGATTATAAGCATGTCCACCACGCCCGGCTGGGTTTTTTTGTTTGTTTGTTTGTTTTTGTTTTTTTGAGACAGGATCTTGCTAAGTTGCCCAGGCTAGTCCCAAATTTGTGATCCTCCTGCCTGCCTCAGCCTCCTGGGTTTAAGATTATAGGCAAATGCTACTGAACCCAGCCAGGACTAATGTTTCTTTGCTAACTGTATTTTGATGCCCCAGAAATCCCACTACTGTGTATTTATCCAAAGGAAATGAAATCAGTTACATCAAAGGGATGCTTGCACGCCTGTGTGTATTGCAGCGCTACTGACAATAGCTACAATCCAGGATCGGCGGAGGTGCTCACCAGGGATCAACGAACAAAAGAAATGTGGTGTGTCTACACAATGAAATATTATTAACCACAAAAAGAACAAAATCCCGTCCTTTGCTTCAAAGCAGATGGAACTGGCAGACATCATATTAAGTGAAATAAGTAAGGCACAAAAAGACAAGAACCGTATGTTCTCACTTATATGTTGAAACGGAAAACTCGGCCTCAAGGAAGGAGGTTAGATCATTGGTGGCAATCGTTGGCTGTCAGATGCCAAGTTGTTTTCCAGTTGGGACCCTGAGGTTTAGTTGCCTAAAAGCCTGAAGTCAACTGTTTGTTTGTTTGTTTTTAGGAGAATTAAAAAGTGTCCCTTTTAAAGTACATTTCCAGGAGTATGGGGTGAATTCTGTTAAGCTACAGATGGGAGATGGACCTGTGCATCTTTTAACTGGCTCCAATTGGCTAAAACTATCAACTCTAAGTCCTAAAAGATAATTCCAGTATGCACCCCAACACCTGTGTGTTCCACATCATTTACATGATTCTAGTTTCTCCTTGCCCCATAACCCAGCACTCCTGCTGTGGTCCTGTTCTCCATGTGTGGAACTGCTGTCAACCTCGCCTCCCCGGTGGCAGCCTGGCATTGGTGTTGGCCTTCTCTCTCTCCTCCATCCACATCTGGTGACCTGCACCTGCCCATGCACCCCATAGAAGTCTCTCAAATCCACCTTCCTTCCTCTGTTGCTAATTAACCCAGGTCCCCTTCTTGCTGGAGTAAATTGCGATCACCTCCTTCTTGGTCCGCCAGCCTCTGGGTTCTCTGCACAAGAGTTTTTAGCTCAGCTGCCCAGTTATCTTTAAAAAAAAATGTTCAGCATATGTCATTTTTTTCTAATTAACAATTTTTGTTATATATCAGCAGTGACTTTTGTTCTTAAGCGTACACTTCTAAAATATGGTTACTTCTTTACAAATTACAAACATGTCCCACCATAGTATTATATTTTAAATATTATAAAATAATATACACATGAAAATATTCATTGAGAAGAATGACATTGTCTCTTAAGTCATTACTTTGGAGCGAAGAAATTGTCCTATGTTCTGACTACAGTGATTGGCCACAAGAGAGTGTGCTTATGTGTATGTGTGTGTGTGGGGGGGGGGGTTAAAGTCCAGAGAGCTGTACATCAATAAGAACTCAAATCTACTTCAGATAAATTTAAGACATAAATTTTAATAATAGTATAAGATAAAGCTCAAAACATTTTAATACATTTGCCTATTCCCAATTGAATTACCTTTTGTATCTTCTGAGTGTACATACTCCATCTGAAGATCACTGGATCCCAGGATTAAGTTCTGAGTTTTAGATTGTCATTTGAGGTTGCTGTTATCTTAAAAAGTAGCAGAAATGAATACTGTATACATGTATGCCTCTATCACCTTGAACTTCAACAAGTTATATGATTACACTGCACCAGTAAAAAAAAAAAAAAAAAAAAGGTAACAGAAAACCCTCAAACCACTGGAAGGACTTCAACTTCTTTTGAAGAAATCAATTGCCTCTAGCTTTTATTCTCTGGTCTTTAGAATCCTTTACAGAAACAAATAAAAACTCTAACAAAATCTACACATGCTATTGGACATGCTATTGGAAATTTGGGCCCAGCCTCCCTCCTGTCCTTATCTCTCAGCCTTCTTCTTCTAGGACCTTTTGCTCCTGTTCATTTGGGGCTCAGAACATGATACCCCAAAGTAGGACACCTTGTGCTGAGCACTTAACAATTGAAGAAGGCTAGAAGGGCCTCAGAAGCAAGACCTTCTCTCTAACCTTATCTGACCCCTTGCTTCTTTCCCCATTTCTCCTCCTAAGTCGGTCCCCCCACCAAAGGTGCTCATGTGTCAGAGAAGGAATGCCTTAGAGAAAAAACTGGCCTCGATGAAGCTCTTCCACCCCGGTTTATTACTATTGAACTCATTTTTTATTCAGTCATATTTTTCCACTACTATCCATATCCCTTTTCAGACAGCATAAAAATGCAGTTTTCCCTGGGTCTTTAGTTCTGAATTTTCTCATGTCATGTAAAATCTTATAAAATATATTTGTTACACTTTCTCTTGTTCCTCTGGTTTTTTGTTTGTTTGGTGTGTGTGTGTGTGTGTGTGTGTGTGTGTGTGTGTGTGTGTGTGTATTGAGGGTATCAATTCTGACCCTTATGATGTTTAGGAAAAAGATGATCACTTTCTCTTCTCTACAAGTCACAGAGTCTTTTATATTACCACTTTTACTAATCTCTCAATGTAGAGTGGGGAAGAGGGTTCATTTCCTCCCCTTACTTTTTGAGATGCTGATAGAGTCATCTCCTGGGACAAGACTCAAACACTTGAAAGTATGGCTAGTGTGTTAGCTTTGTATCGCTGAGACCAAAATTTCTGACAAGTACAACTTAGAGGAAGAAAGATTTATTTTGGCTCACAGTTTTAGGGTCTAGGTCCATTGATGACTGGCTCCAGGGCAAAAACATCATGGCAGAAGGATATAGGAGAGGGAAGCTGCTCAACTCATGAAAGTAAGGAAGCAGAGAGAGAGGAGAGGACTGGAGAGAGTGACCTGAGCCCTCCAACTAAGCCCCACCTCCTAATAGTCCACTCACCTACCAATGAATTAATCCACAAGCAGCCAGAGCCCTCCAGATCCAACCACTGCTAGACTGCCACCTCTGAACAGGCATCGGAGACTATGATATAGCTTTGGGGGAACATTCCACATCCAAATCATAACAGCCAATCACATCTATCTTATCTATCTTTTCCTAAATTTTCACAGAATTTGTGCATTTTTTTTTCTTTTTGTTTTGCTTGCTTTTTTTTTTTTTTTCCTTAGATGTTACCACTTAATTCCTTTGCATGAACAACAAGACAACACCACTCGTTGTTCCCAGGGTGCTCTAACATTCAGCACTGGGAATCAAACTGCATGATTTGTAAGCAAACTACAAACAGAACATTAAAAGCTCTGCTAATTCATGAAAGAGACCTGGATGGATAGAGTGAGTGAGGAATGAGGAGGGCAGAAAGAATTCTCATCAGAAGAGTGGGGGCGTGCAATGGGAGTTTGTGGAAATGCCCAGGGAACATGTTGAAGTGCAGGGGAGTCTGTTACTCAGTTTTAGATGAATCGCTCTACAGCTGCGTGGTGTAACCTTCCTTGTCAGCAGATTGCCAGCAGAGATCTACCACGTGCAGCTGCTTCACAGGCATTGTATTTTAACAGAAGGAGCAAAGAATCGAGGGCTATGTCCCCAATTTGGGTTGGCTCCAAGGTAAAAGTAAAGGAGCAGCTGCAAGACAGAGGGTGGGGAAGAATAACGCAGCAGAAGCCAGGAGCTGGTGAGCAGAGGGGACTGCAAAGGTGACAGGAATGCATGGAAGTTTGGGTGAAAGCATTGAAGGTTCGCTGTCTAGGGGACAAAGAGTTGATCTGGATCTGAGAAGGGGGTCGGGTGGCCTAGAGGACATCCGGTTACTCCTGTGGGACCTTGCTGTATCTGGATCTCAACCTCATTGATACCCACAACTAGGAGTTCCTCAAGGCAGAAGCCCTAAGATTTCTTCTCCTCACCCACAAAAAGAGTGCTTGCCTCAAAGTGGGGGATGGGAAAATATGAATGCACCGCTCTGTAAGCTTTGATTGCTTAAAAAACACTGAGATGTGATTTCATCATGACCAGCAACCTAACATTCTGCAACAGGTAGCCTAAGCTATCATTATCTAAAGTCACTCTGGGTTCTTATATTTATTACATAATAAGGTATTACTTCATTTATATTATTATAGTTTTTCTGTGATGAAGCCACTCCCTATTCTTGGGTGGTATCAAGTAGCGTGTCATCTCCTTGAGGTGATCACTGTTCTTTAGTGTATTAATGAGCTCACTGCATAGGGCTCTTGCGATAGTTTGGTTCTTGAATGTGCCAAAGGCCCATGTATTAAAGGACTGGTCTCCAGGGGGATGCTACAGGAAGTCAATAGAACCTTTGAGAGGCAGGAAACAGAGGGTAGTCCATAGGTCATTGGAGGCATGCCCAGGAAGAGGGTTGTGGAATGACCCAGCCCCTGCCTCTTCCTCTTGGCTCCCTGCCTGTTGGTGTGAATTTTGCTCCACCATGCATTTCTGCCATGATGTGCTGCCTTGCCACAGACAAGCCGATCATGAACTAGAACCGCCAACACTTTAAGCCAAAACAAATCTTTTCTCTTTATAAGTTGATTATCTCAGGTATTTTGTTTCAGTCGTGCAAGTCAATTATCACAACCAGTATTACCTGAAGAAGTTCAGGTCTCAAGTAAGTTCCAGAGACTAGAATACATTATATATATATACATGTATATGTAATACATACACACAAAAGTCTATATACACAACATATATACAAGCACACACACATACACACACACACACACACACACACACACACACACACTTGATATATTAAAGTCCTAACCCCTAGTACCTCAGACTATAACTGTATTTGAAGACAGAGGAGCCTTTCAAGTAATAATTAAGGAACAATGAAGGCTTAGTATGGGCCCTAATCCAATATAACTGGTGTTCTAAGAATAGAATGTTAGGTCAGAGCCCTGTGTATGCACAAAAGAAAGACCATGTGTCTCAGAAGAAGCCAAACCTGTTGATACCTTAATCTTGGATGTTCAGACTCCAGAACTGTGAGAAAATACATTTTGATTTTTTTAAGCTGCCCAATCCATGGTAGTTCATTATAGCAACCCTAGCAAACATATTCAGGAAACATATTTTCCAAACCAAAAATCAGGGCATGTGCCCCAACAAGTAAAAATGACTTACAGACTCAAGCAACTGGACTACTTTGTATTAGGAACACAGCCATCCCCAATCCATAGCTAATACACAGCCTTATTTCCAAACATAACTTTACTTATCCTAGGAAAACACCTTCACTCAACTCTATAAAATCTTAGAATAAGAGGTTCAATTACCATCACTGGAAATATACCAAATCTTAATTCTGGAACTGAAGTTTAATCACCATGCATCATTCTGGGGCCATTAAAAAAATGTAATTTAGAGAAAATTAAGGGCAGAGATCCATGGACCTTTCATCCATAACATGTGAGTTAGGCTACATTACTGTAAGGGCACACTGTTTTATTTTTAGTAAAAGGGAGGAAATCTAAGAATCCTGCATGCCTTCATAAAAACAAATCCTGTAGGAGGAACAGCAAAGGCCAACATTCACAAACTCTCAGACCAACCAACTATATAATTAGAAAAGACCTGGGGGTGGTGTGGAAAGGAATTATTTTGAACTAAATATTCTTAAAGAGCTAAATCAAAGAATGGATTGGAACCTGGTCACGATTGTTGATACAGTTCATATTAAACATAATGCCTGCTTTCTCCCTCAGAGCTAGAACAAAAAATTCAAAGCTCTTATGTATTAGTATACACTACTAAAAAAAATTTTTAGCATATATATGTTTAAAAGCCTGTTGGGAATCCAGAGAAAATTATGACACCTATAGAGTCCTTATAAAATGCAAGCCAGGTGTGAAATATTTTTGTTTTCACCAGAAAACTTTAGATTCAGAGATCCTATAACTCTGCCTTTCAATTATAGCCATAGGTTAGAGAAATGCAGCTAAGTAAAAAGGAAAATTACATTATGCATATTTCTGGAAGAAACACAAGTGGTAAGATGACAAAGTGGAACCAAATTATAAAATTGTCCAATTCATAAAAGACAAAGAAGAACAAATAGAAAAGCAGAGCCAGAGATAAATACATTTTGTCAACTGTTCTAAAAAATAAAAATGAGGAGGGAAAATCTCATCCTAAATCTTTGAAAAGTGTTATGCAGACAAACCCAGGAGTTTCCAAAGATGAGCAGGTAACTCCTAGCCTCATCTTCCTGGAAGCACTACCAAAACAAGAAGACACTTGGAGAAAGAGAAGAATCGCCCTAATGTCTCCCCAGTGTATATGGGAACAACCAGAGAGGACCAGGGGGCAGCCCAGGGCCAATGGAGCAAAATGTCTCCCTGTAATAGAATGTTTAATGTCTCTCCTTCTGGATTCACCCAGCAGGACTAAGGGAAAAGAGAACGTGGGCAAAAGTCCAGAAAGCGTTATCTCTGTAAACAAATAGGGCTTTCCAAGGCACAAAAAAAACCCAGACTTTCTCAAAAGAGAAAATAAATAAGACAAAACCCACTGAGATCATGTGGATCCCAGGCATAAAGTGCACACAAGTATCCTTTAAATCCCCAGTCTTGCCAGGCATGATGGCATATGCCTGTAATCCTAGTACTTGGGAGCTGAGACAGGAGGATCACAGGTTCAAGGTCAACCTCAGCAATTTAGCAAGACTTTAAAAAAGATAATAAGGACTTGAGGGGGGAGCAGTATAGCTCATAGGTAGAATGTCCCTAGGTTAAATCCCAGTACCAAATAGTAGTAATTATAATAATAGTAATAAGTCCTCAACCTCTCTTCAAATTAAAATTGCCATAATAGCATAAAAGCAGATAGGGGAAAAAAGAGTGTAATGGCTTGGATCTAGAATATTCCCCTAGTCCTCATGGAAACTAGGCAGCCATATTAGAAAGGAGGCTTGGTTGCTAAGGAGGGGTCCTTAGGGTGTGGTCTTGGGGATTATATATGGTCCCTGCTTCCGTTTGCCCTCTCTGTGTGCTTCTGGCCTCCTCAATGTGAGGGCAAAGTCCTTGTGCTCTCCCTGTCTCCACTCTCCACTGCCATAACCTGAACTCCACAGAACCAGCCTGGCATGGGCTGAAAACCTCTAAATCTCCAAAACTACGAACAAGTAAGTATTCCTTCCCCTAAGTTGTGCAGCCAGTTGTTTTGGATCGCAGCAGTGAGAATGTTAACTGAGATAAATAACATCATAAAGGACAAGGCCTGGAGCCAGACCTGTCACCGCCATCAAATCCTGCTTCCACTACTCACTAGCTGTGTGACCTTGGCAGGTGATGTAACATCTCTAGCATCAGTTTCCTCATCTGTCAAATGGGAGTTATCATAATACCTCTATATAAAGCGCTTAGAAAAGTGTCAGTCAAGTCGGGCGTGATGGCACACACTTGTAATCCCAGTACTTGGGAGACTGAAACAGGAGGATCACAAGTTCAGGGCCAGCCTCAGCTACTTAGTGAGACCCTGTTTCAAAATAAAGAGTAACAATAGGGCTGGGGGTTGAAACTCAAGGTAGAATGCTTCTGGGTTCAATCCCCAGTATTGAAAAAAAAAAAAATCAGTCACCTGGTAAGTACCTCATGTGTTTTCACTCTTTTTATCACTCTAACAATCAAAGTTGATAAACCTCCTTTTTTTTTTTTTCACCTACTCCCTAGGAAGGGTGTGGAGGGTCTATCATGGGCCAGGTACCAGGTAAGATGCTAATGACTTAAGAGCCAAAGACTTAACTTGGCCTAAAGAAGCTTTCCACCTGGTGGATAGGGGAACAGGCATGGTGACCCACCCAGGCTGAAGCAGAGCCCAGAACTCAAGCCCTGGAGATTTCCCTAAGAGAACCCTGTGGCCAACACCCGTTATCCACTCCAGGGGCCCATAGAGGAACTCTGCTTCCTCTGCAGTGGTCAGTTTTGTGTTCCTCCAGCCCTTTCTGCCATGGTGTTGTCCAACACCTCCACCCCTCTGAGTCAACCCCCTGTGGTCTACCTCCTTCACTTTGCCGCTTACCTATGGGACATCAAAGCCCAGTGAAGCTTAGCTCTTAAGCCCCTGCGCTGTACACATGAGCATTCTGACTCAGCACGAACCCACGCCCTGCTACCTCACACCTCTCCAGTCGGCTTAGCATTCCAGCACACACAGCCTCCACATGTTACATTCTCAATCCTTCATGCCTCCTTCCTCATTCCTCTGACCTTTCAGATCAAAGAAAGGGCTGGGCACAGGACCACACGCCTGTAATCCCAGTACTTGGAAGACTGAAACAGAAGGATCACAGGTTTAAGGTCAACCTTACCAACTCAGAGAGCCCCTGTTATAAAACTTAAAAAATAAAACAAAAAGAGCTGGGGGTGTAGCCCGGAGGTAAAATGCCCCTGGGTTCAATTCCCAGTACCAAAAACAAGGGGACTAGAGGTGTAGCTAAGAGGCAGAACCCCTCTGGGTTCAATCTCCAGTCTCACACACATAGATGAAAGAAAGGGAAAAAATGGTTCAAAAGTAGGACCATGAGGTGTGACTGTGCACCATTTGGTGAACAAAACCCCTAATGTTATGCAGTCCACAACCTGAGCCACCCTATGCAGCAGCTCTGCCTGCATGAATGCTAATAGAATGTGCATCTGGCATGCAGCAGTCGACTCTACTTGGGAAGGTCAGGCACCGCTGTACAAGACAAGTGGTCATTGAGCGGGACTTTGAAATATGAGCAGGGGTCCTCCATGCTCCCAAAGCTTGGAGAGGCTGCCGAATGGAAAGGCTGTATTTGAAAAAGCAGCACAGAAGCATGAAGCAGCGGAGTGCAACATCCTGGCGTTACAAGAAGAGCAAGAACTGGGGAACATCTGGATCAGAGGGGGGACAGGAAGGAGCAGCTGGCAGAGCAGGTGAAGACAGGACCATGGGGGGACTTGCATGCTGTGTCAGTGCATTGGAACTGCGGGGGTCCTGTGAGAGGTCAGAGGATGGAGGGAGGTGGACCATGTACGATAAGATTTATGCTTTATAACCATCACCTCAATTGTGCAAATCCCACTGCAGGGCCAGGCTAACCTGGGCAGTCCCTCGGAAACTCTGTAAATAGCTCAAGAATCAAAGATGAGTTTCTATGCTGATAAGTGTGGAGATTCCAGAAGCAATTTTTCAAATACAGTAGCCAAGACAAGATGACTAATTGAGATGGGGAGTAAGTTGCAGGAAAACTAGGAGAACTAGCAAAGCCCTAGCTTCGTAACTGAGTGAGAGAGAGTGCTCGGCCCGGTCTAAAGGAGCAGAGGAGGGGAGCTGGTCTGAAAAGGGAATTTTAGTTTGCATTAAAGAAGGCCTGAGGCAGGTAGGTAAATATATTGAGGCAGCAGCTGGCTATTTGGGTCTGGAGTTTAAGAGAAATATTGTTCTTCAGGTCACAGTCACAAGTAGATAGAAAATAAGAATATAGAGAGCTAGTATGTGCTATTTATTTGGGGGAGTTTGCCAAGGAAAAGCTACAAGACAGGGTTGAGAAGAATATTTTCTCCAAAGGGACCTAAAATATTCATGGATGCAAGAAAGAAGTAAGGCAAGAAGGAGAGATTAAAATACAACAAAGAGGAGATGATCAGACCTAGATGAGGAAGGGTATGTGGCTGAGATCACAGCTAAGTGGTTTCATCTCCAACTCTTATAGAGTTTATGTTGGAAAAAGAACTCTATTCTCTGCAGGAAATTGGAAATCAGTCATTCATCCAGTAAGTCATCATTTCAATGATTATTTTCTGAGCAACTGCTAAGTACCCTGGCACTTATGTATTGTCCCTGTCCTCTTGGAGATTAAAATCTGGCAGGGAGGCAGGCACTAATGAATGCCCATACAAATGCATGCAAAATTGCAGCTGTGATGAATGCAAGAGGTTCTAGAAAGAGAACTTGGCCTGCTCAGGTGTCATCAAAGTCTTCCTGGCTGAGCAGGGCATTATGAATTCTTTTTTTTTTTTTTTTTTTTTTTTTTTTTTTGCAGTACTGGGGATTGAACTCAGGGGCATTCTACCTCCAAGCTACACCCCCAGCCCTATTTTTTTTTTATTCTTTAATTTGAAACCGAGTCTCACTAAGTTTCGGAGCGCCTCACTAGGTAGCTGAGGCTGGCCACGAACCCGGATCCTCCAGTCTCAGCCTCCCGAATGCTGGGATTACAAGTGTGTGCCACCACCTGGCTGCATTATGAATTCTTATTGCACACAAGTTAGACTCTTACTGACATAAGAAGGACATGTCACTTGATAAAGTGACATAGCTCCAATCCACACGTTAGAGTCAACCATGGGGAAAGCCAAGAGGACAGTTTTTTCACAATGTGGGGAATACTGAAAGTCTCAGGATTAAGACAATAGTGTAGCTGGAATACAGAGAGGTGGGGTATAGGGAGAGATGAACCTGGAAACATAAATAGAACCAGGCCACGTAGGACCAGGCAGGACATGTGAGCAGACTCATTCTAATCCTTCCAACCCTGAGAAGCCATTGAGGACTTTTGAGGGGAATAGAGAGCTGAGCTCACTTGATCACATTGGTAATTCCTAAATTTTCATTAAGTTTATTTTATTTGCAGCTTAGAGAATGGAGTAGGGGGACCAGAACAGACAAGGGAGGCCAATAAGACTAATTTTTTAATCCTGGGGAGAGACGACTATATCTCAGAAAAGGGGCTCCAGTAAAAATTGAAAGAGAAAATGACTTCAAAGGAGAATTAGGATGGAAAACTCAATAAGCATAAAGGGAAGAAGTGTTGATCCTGGCTCCTAGATTTTGGATCTGCATCAAGTTGGGCGGATTATCAAGAAGTATTCTGGAAATGGAGTATGCCATGTGTTGACTTCTGAATATATTGACTTAAATGTGTCTTTGAGACTTCAAGAGTAGATGTCAGGTAGACTGTTGGTCTATGAACATAGATCTCAAAAAAGTCCAAATTATAGATATAAAGGGTAGTCATGCAGAAAATAAGGAGGAAAGGAGAGGGACAAAGAAAGAATCCTGAGTAGCTCAGAGACTCAGTGGCTAGGTGGAAGACCATGAAACTACAAAGAGAAGAGAAGAAATGCCCAAAAATGTAAGAAAAAAACTAAGATATCTTTGAGGCACAGAAAAGAGAAGATGCCAATGTTCCAGAAAGAGGAGATGTCCAAGAATATTTCTAAAAAGGTAAGAATAGAAATAACTAGGTGGTATTTACATATATGTTTCTAACACTCTGAACCTCATTATGATATGTAATTTCAAAGCATCAATTAAATACATGTTATATATTTATATATATATATAACATGTTATATATATATATATACATGTTATATATTTATATATATACATACATTTAAAATATTTTTAAAAATAGAAGAAATGTTCATTAGGTTGACATGTGTATTAGTCAGGGTTCTTGAGAAGAACAAAACCGTGTGTGTGTGTGTGTGTGTGTGTGTGTGTGTGTGTGTGTATGTGTGTGTGTGTGTGTCTGATTATAAAAGAGGACTTACTAGACTAGCCTATATTATCAGGAGCCAGAAAGTCTCACAATGGCTATCTGCAGGCTGGATGGAGAACCAGGGAAAACAGTAGCTGTTCAGTCCAAGAAGCTGGAACCTCAGAACATAAAGGACTAATGAGGCATCCACCCAGGCCAAAATGCAAAGTCCTGTAAACCCCCTAGAGCACCCCTGGTGAGAGTTCAGGTTGGAAGAGTGGAGAAGCTGGAATCTGATGTTCTCTGGCGATGGCAGCTGCAATAGAAGCACCCACTGAAGAAGACGAGAGCTTGCCTCTGCATGGCTTTCTCCTTCCACATTTTGTTCCCTTCAGTTCCCCCAGCCTATTGTGCAGTGGTGCCCACATTCAGGGCAGGTCTCCCCCTTCTGCTTGCTCTCCCACATGTTAATCATCTCATCGACATACCCCAAAGTCTCCTAATCCTAGGTGTCTCTCGAGCCAACCAAGTTGACAGCCCAGTTTAACCATCACAACACAAAGATCAAGCAAGAGTAATGGAGCCAGTGCGGGGTGTGGTGGCGCATGCCTGTAATCCCAGTACTTGAGAGGCTAAGATAGAATAACAGCAGGTTCAATGCTGTCTTCAACAACTTAGCAAGGCCCTATTTCCAAATAAAAAAATAAAGTAGAGGTAGGGGTGTAGCTAAGAGGTAGAATGTCCCTGGGTTCAATCCTCAGTAAGAAGAAAAGGGAGAAGGAGAAAGAAGGAAGGAAGGAAGAGGAGGAGGAGGAGCAGGAGGAGGAGGAGGAGAAGGAGGAAGAAGAACAGTGGAGCCAGAAATCACACTGGGTCGAGGGACAAGGAGGAGGAGAAAATGAAGATAGCAAATATAGACAATTCTCTCTAGCAATGTGGATGAGTCATTGGCTATAAATAAAAGAAGTCAAAGCTGAGAAGGTGTCCTGAGGAGAAGGAGGAAATCTTAATGAGTAGATGAGAGTAAGTAAAGGGAGCAATGACAAAGAAAGAAGAGAAATAAAGGGAAGAGGCAGACTTGCATTAATTTGCAGTGGCACCAGTTTGCCTGGGTGGGCATTTCTTGCTAGGCATGATAGTCTGAGCTTAGTTGGGAAATCCTAAATTGTGGTTAAAAAAAGAAAAAAAAATAACAAAAACACGAGAAGACAATGAAGTTGAGCAGCTCAAAAGAAACAAGTTCTAATTGTCCTTGGGATCCGAGCCCCAGATGGAAGAAGTTATGGTTCCCGAGAGGCCAACAGTTAGCTGAAAAAGGATGAGTCAAGGGACCAGAGGCCTCCATAAAAATGAAATGGAAGCTTAGCAGAAATGCAGAGTAAAGAAGCCAAAACGGTAGGGGAAGCCAGTGCTGCCCACGTGCCCCAGGATCCCTGTATCAGCCCCTGTTTCTGTGCCTGCTACTCTGGCCAGAGTGACACCTGCTCATGCCTCCACTCCTCTCAGGCCAGAAGTGCTGGGCAGTTATGCCTCTTAGGAGCAGAGTTTAGCCATGATTGATGGGAATTATTATACCCAGCCCAACTCCTTCTCCTTGCAGGATAGCTCCAGGAATGTATTATGCTGCCTCCCAGAGTTCTCCAGTGGAAGGAAGCTCCAGGTGTCCACAGTGGGAACTTACTTGTCCCTTAACTTCCTTCCCTCATCTCAGTTCCCTACCTCCCTACTGGGAGTAGGTCCCATATAAACTGTTTGTAATGGAATTCCTCTTCTGCTTTTGGGGGGAGTTGCCTGTGACATCTGTGACATGGGGTCTTGCTGTTGAAGTTTTCAAAGTCAAATCTGTTTGGGGCTCTTAAGAGTGCTGGATGCTAAATTACAGCGAAGGTGAATGCTATTGGTTGTAAGACAGAGAAGCCGTAGAGGGCACCATGTTTGGGGTTATCTACATGGATGTCGAACTGACCCTCAATGTCATAGAAGGTGACCTAGCAAAGGAGACCAGGAATGACATACTAAGATTTCTTATAATGTGGGAGAGAGATCAGAAGGTCAGTAGATGGACAGGGATCCAATGGGGAGCAGGGTAGAGTAGGTAGATGGTATGATCTAAAACCCAGAGGATTATTACACAAGGGAAGTGAAGTAATGTGTAGACACGGGAAAGGAGATTGAAGACAATGGTGACCCTCCCCCCAGCCCCAGATTCGAGTCCAGTGGACCTAATTCAAGAAAAAATACTTTCCCTAAGGAAGAACAACACATTAATCTACAGTGGGTTGAAGATGCGAGCAAAGTCCTTACAATAAAGGAACAGACGGCTTCAGATGAGCCAGAGAGCGACATAGGGGTGTGAATTAGGGAGAGAAATGTCAACCAGAGGGTGCGCCTTTTCAGGAATGCTTCAGAGTGGAAATCTCCAGCTGCTTTCTGCAAATGATCCTGGGAAACTGGGGCCTTCAGTCAACGAGCCCATGTGGGATGGAATTGGGGAAACTGAGTCAGCAGTCTGGTTCTAGAAGCAGGCTACTGCCAGCCACCACCCCATGTTGCCTCTAGGGTTTGGGGATCCAGGGACTCTCTCAACAGCAAGGACCCACTTCATAATTATCATGTGAAATTTAAACTCAAAAAACATTGATATGCAACATATGAGTGTGTTGGAAATATGTAAAATAATCAACTAATAATCATGCCCAAGCTCTGGCACTCTCTCTCCTCCTCTCCTCTTTTCTTTTTTTTTTTTTTTTTTGGTACTGGTGTTGGAACCTGGGGGCATTCTATCTCCAAGCTACAGCTATTCTTTATTTTTGAAACAGGGTCTCACTAAGTTGCGGAGGGCCTCACTAAGCAGCTGAGGCTGGCCTCGAACTCATATCCTCCAGTCTCAGCCTCACCAATGCTGGGATTACAAGTGTGTGCCACCACACCTGGCTTTTCTTTTCTTCTCTTCCCTTCCCTTCCTTTCTCTCTCTTCCTCTCCCCTTCCCTTCCCTTCCTCCCTCTCTCTCTTTCTCTGTCTGTCTCTCATAATCTAGACCACTGATTTTTATCTCCAGTTTCTATCAAAGCAAACATAATTAGCATCCAGCTGGCTGACATTAAAAGGATTGTTATTTTCTGTCCATGGTTCATTTCTAAAAGGAATCTGCTATGTGACACTCTGAGCTGAGCTGGGTTCCATCTGAGTTCTCCAAGGCACTGACTGAGAAGAAAGTGAAGAACAATTTGCTCTAAGCATCTCATCAGGAAGTGAGAGACCTGGAAAGACGGCCCAGGATGTTCCGCACAGATCCGACCTTAGGAACAGAGGCTTCCTGCTCACAGTGCTAGCTCCAAACCCTGCACATGTCCACACCCTGTGAGGGTCACCAGTGGCTTCTTTCCTGGAAGCCACACCCCACCCAAGGCCGCAGCCCCTGGCTGGTCTACACGGGGTCTACATGGGGTCCTACTTTCGAGCTCCAGTGGTCTCAGCTGGGGCCTTTGTCAGGACTGAGTCACAGCTCAGCTTCTCTGTCACTTAATCCTGCTTCCTTCCTCTCCTCTCTACAATGTCAATCTCCAACACACTCCCTAATTGCTGTGGTGTGAATGTGTCCCCCAAATTCACATATTGGAACCCTAACTCCTAAGTTCATGTGTTGATAGTACTTGGAGGTGAGGTCTTTGGGAAGTAATTAGGATGAGATCGCTCATGAGGGCAGGGTCCCTGGGGGCGGGGACATTAGGGGTATTATGGGAAGAAGCAGAAAGACCTGAGCTTGCACACCTGCTGATTGACCATACAATGTCCTCTGCCACATGTGATGCAACAAGAAATCCCTCACAAGATGCCAGGCAAATTCTGGTGCCAGGCTCTTGGTCTCCCCAGCCTCTAGGACAGTAAATAACCTTCTATTCTTTATGAATTACCTATTCTCCAGCATTTCATTATAGCAACAGAAAATGGACTAGGATGCTAATTAATGACCTTCACTTAATCTCCATTACAGAGTTCTGAAATGCCACAAGTGAGGTGACTCCTGATGGAAAACTGACCTGATGCTGTAGCACTGGCTTATAGAACACAGAATAAAGACCATATGTCCGGTAGCCAAGGAGGGAGGGAACGGGGCTCATGCTTACTCATTTGGACCTGAAAATGAATTCTCACCTTCTATTCTCTCAGGGGAAGAAATAGTCTGAAGGTTACTGAGCGAGAGTATGATAAGAATTCATGAGACTATAGTCCAGGTGATGGTGATTCTGTCATGTATCCTGGTATTTACTGGGATAAACAACTTCATCTTCCTGGGCCTCAATCTATACATCTAGGTAGATGATGTCCAAGATAACTTATAATTTATAAGGTAAACCCAGCTGCCATAATTTGGAACACACACCATGCTCTGACATCCTACACTTCAAAGGGTTGGTGTTTGCTCTTTCTCAAAAGATTAAACCACCATCTCAAATAAAGCACTTTTAGTGAGGAATTTAAAGAATTTTTGCTTGTTTGTTTTGCGGTGTGTGTGTGTGTGTGTGTGTGTGTGTGTGTGTGTGCTACTAGGGATTGAACCCAGAGTCATTCTACCTCTGAGCCACATCCCCAGCCCTATTTTATTTTTTTATTTTGAAATGGAGTCTCACTAAGTTGCAGAGTCTTGCTAAGTTGCTAAGGCTAGTCTTAAACCTACAATCCTCCTGCCTCAGTCTCCCAAGTGATGAGAATAAGTGCCACCATGCCCAGCTTAAAGAGATATTTTAAATGATAAAATCCTCTCAAGATTTTTTATCACAGGCAACCTTCAAATACAGGTAGTCTCTATTTTTTTTAAGTGTATAATAAATATTAGTAATTCTAACTCCATCACCTAAGTGGAAGCAGGAGTACAAGTACAGTTTAGTTAATTTCATTAAAAGCATATTAAGTGAATCCGGCATAGTAGTGCATGTTTGTAATCTTAGTACTTGGGAGGCTGAGACAGGAGGATCGTAGGTTTAAGACTATCCTTAGCAACTTAGCAAGATCCTCTGGAACTTAGTGAGACCTTGTTTCAAAATAAAAATAAAATAAAATAGGGCCGGGGATGTGGCTCAGAGATAGAATGCCCCTTGGTTCAATCCCTAGTATCACAAAAACAACAACAGCAAAAAAAAAAAAAAAAAAAGTCAATGATCACTGTATTCCAGTCATTGCGAAGCCCCACAGGTGCCAGTGTTTCTCTCTTAAGGAGCTGAGAGTTTTACAGTGGGAAACACCCTGAAAAAAAGCACAAAAGCCTGTTCAACCCATCTGCAATTCTGGAACCTCTGACTGTTGTGTGTAACATCTTGTTATAAAGGGAAAAACACTCTCCTACTTAAGCCCTTAGATATCTGAAACATGTCTCTCCCAACTCCGTAGCAAACTGGAGAGGATCAATAGATGCTTCCAGAAAGCAAAAACTTGCTTAACAGAAAATATTGTCTGATACCTTTATTAGATGACAAAGGGTCACCATAAGACCATTTCCTGAGTTATGCTCAATAATGTTAAGAGATATTGCCCAAGGGTTCCATGGCCAGATAAGTTTAGGAAACAATAAGTTTTAACAAACATCTTTGCTGAAGAATTTACTAAATGCCTCGTTAAGGTATTATGCCTTTCATATCTCTAAAAGGTGAAAATGCAACAATGCTTAACACTACTGAGCAGTATACTTAGATATAGTTACGATAAGCCGGGCGTGGTGGCACATGCTTGTAATCCCAGCATTCGGGAGGCTGAGACCGGAGGATCGGGGTTCGCGGCCAGCCTCAGCTACTCCACAACTTAGTGAGACCCGGTTTCAAAATAAAGAATAAAAAATAGGGCTGGGGGTATAGCTCAGAGGTAGAATGCCCCTGAGTTCAATCTCCAGTACCGCAAAAAAAAAAAAATAAAAAGAAAAGAAATAGTTACAATAAATTCTAAGTTATGTAAGTTTAACACACACACACACACACACACACACACACACACAAAGAATTTTTTTAAAGGTGACACAATAGGAAGCAGTTTCTGAACTTCTTTGACTAAAGGCATTTTGTACTCGGTACTTCCCTTAGAGCTGAGGTCAGGGTGGTCAGCCATCCTGATTTTCTCAGGGCTAAGGATGATCCTGGAATGTGGAGAACTTTCAGTGCTAACCCCAGGACATGCGGGGCAAATGAAGACAATTGTCACACAACCTGAAGAAGGCCTGAGCAGGATTGGGGAATGTTGCTCCAGGGCGGTACATGTAGGGATGCTTAGAATTGAGAATCAAAGGTTGTTGCTCCCATGAGGGCAGAGAGGGGCTGGAATCGTCTCCACCCGTCTATGCTGCACCCATTCCCACTGCCAGCTGGAGGCAGAGACTGCTCCTTAGCTGAGTGTCCATATAATAGACTTGGTTGTGGTAGACCTGTCCTTGTTCTGATTTATAACACAGGAACAGCCACATAAGAAGGAAATGTGTGCTTTTCCTCTCGATAAACTGTGGCTTAAGAAATCTCTTGACCTATTCAAAGTCCTGAGAGAAAACTGCGAGAGTCTGAAATCAATGTTAAAATCACAAGAATCCCAGTACAATCCACTTATTTCCCTGGTTAATCTGCCGCGGCTATTATTAACACATCTGGAAGAAAGCAAAGGAGGGAAGTAGGTAATAACTTTTCTCAGCTGGCTCAGAGCGAGCCTTCCACTCCTGCTTCACTACAGCAAGTGTTTCACTGTAGACTGCACTCGCTTGTCCATGAGGAGGTCCCTTCCAGAGCATTCCACGTCCATGGATTCAACCAACCACTCATTGAGAAGATTACAAAATAATTGCCTCTGCACTAAATGCGTACAGACTTTTTTTTTTTTTTTTTCCTGGTCACCATTCTTTAAACAATACAGTACAACAACTATTTACATCTGGGTGTGGTGGCTCATGCTTGTAATCCCAGTACTTGGAAGGTTGAGACAGGAAGAGTGCAGGTTCATGGCCAGCCTCAGCAACTTAGTGAGACCCTGTTTCAAAATAAAAGAATAAAATTGGGCTGGACTATAATTGAGAGGTAGAATGTCCCTGGGTTCCATTCCCAGTACCACAAAAAAAGAGAATAACAATAATGATTTACATAGCATTTATGCATGCTAAGTATTATAAGCAAACTATAGATGATTGTAAGTATATAGGAAAATGCAGGTTGGTAACATGCAAATACCACACCATTTTGTGTAAGGGACTTGAGCATCCACGGACTTTGGTCTCCACAGGGAATCCTGGAACCAGTCTCCTGAGGATAGAGAGGGACAACTGTACAGTTGCAGCCAGGATGTCCCTAAATTATCATTTGTGTCTTTTAACTCGGCGTGGCAATGGGTTAGGGTGAATCACAGGCTGGTGGCACTTCTTTTTTTTTTTTTTTTTTTTTTTTTTTGCGGTACTGGGGATTGAACTCAGGGGCATTCTACCTCCGAGCTATACCCCCAGCCCTATTTTTTTTTTAATTCTTTATTTTGAAACAAGGTATCACTAAGTTGTGGAGGGCCTTGCTAGGTAGCTGAGGCTGGCCGTGAACCTGGATCCCGCCTCCCAAATACTGGGATTACAAGCGCGCACCACCACGCCCGGCTCCAGTGGCACTTCTACTCAGAGCCAAGTTGAGAGTGTCTATCTATCCTTGCATGTGTGTACGAGCAAGCACACACACTCTCAAAGGGAGCTGGGCTCACTGCAGAAAACGCAGATTCACCATTTGCATTCAGGGCCCAGGTCAAAGCCTTTCACACACTAGACACCTGATAAATGTTTTCTGAAATGAAAGCAACTGCATCCTTCCTTCTTGGACTTGTGGAAGTGGATGACTTCATAGGTATGATCCTGTGGCTAGCTACCAAGAGGTTAAAAGGGGGGAGACAAACAGATCAAAGGGAATGAAGGGTTGGTAGATCCTGCTCTCCCTGCCAAGACACAAGGCCTCTCCTGGCTTGGTGGAGGGGGGCGGGGTCCCGAGAAGCCCACAGGAAACATCTTGTGAAAAAGGCCCCCAAACAAATTGTTACATCAAGAGCACTGACTCCTTGCCAATTCACTAAATCACTTTTTGAAAAGTCTATCACTAGCCGGGCGTGGTGGCGCACGCTTGTAATCCCAGCATTCGGGAGGCTGAGACCGGAGGATCCGGGTTCGAGGCCAGCCTCAGCTACCTAGTGAGGCCCTCCACAATTTAGTGAGACTTGGTTTCAAAATAAAGAATAAAAAACAGGGCTGGGGGTATAGCTTAGAGGTAGAATGCCCCTGAGTTCAATCCCCAGTACCGCAAAAAAAAAAAAAAAAAAGTCTATCACTGAAAGTTGCTCCAATTGTTTCTCGAAATCTTCCAATATAGAAGATTCTAATACCAGCAGCAGAGTTCCAAACAGAGCTGCACTCTCTGTGGGCCATAGAGAGGAGAGGACTCCATGTTCATAAAACTTTTTCCCTAAGAAGATGTAGGAAGCCAGGCATGGTGGTGCACGCTTGTAATCCCAGCATTCGGGAGGCTGAGACCGGAGGATCCAGGTTCGAGGCCAGCCTCAGCTACCTAGTGAGACACTCCGCAACTTAGTGAGACTTGGTTTCAAAATAAAGAATAAAAAAAAAAAAAAAAAGAAGAAGATGTAGGAACAGAAAAGGGGTGGTTCCTTTCCTGTCTATCATAAAGGGTCATGACTGACATACCAAAAGACAGGTGAACCATAGGAGAGCACAGCAATTTTTTTTTATTTTAGTTTTCTATGACACAGGAGCTATTAGTCAGCTTTAATTGCCATGATCAAAATCCTTGGGAAAAACAACTTGGAGGAGGAAAGGTTTATTTGGTTTACATATTCAAAGGTTCAGTTCATGGGTGGCCACTTCCAAGACGGAAGCATCATGGAAGCCAGGTGTAGCAGAGCAGAGTAGCTCGTGGCAGCCAGAAGCAGAGGAAGAAACAGGAAGCAGCCAGGGAAGACATAGCCCTCAAGATCACGCCCCAAGTGCCCCACCTCCTCCAGCCATGCCCTGCCTATGACCCTAGCTCCCCTGCCAACATATGAGCCTCTCTCGGGGACATTCCATAGAAAACCATAACAGGAGACTCCACACTGAACACCCAAAACCTCAGCGTGAACCACTTGTTTCAATTCTCAGATTCGACGAAGCATAGATGGCAGTGTACAAATGTGTCCAGACTAAAAGGTCTGAGCTAGGCATGGGGACACATGCCTGTAATTCCAGCTACTCAGGAGGCTAAGGCAGAAGGATTGCAAGACCATGGCCAGCCTCAGCAACTTAGTAAGATCCTGTCTCAAAAAATAAAAAGCATTAGGGGTGTGGCTCAGTAGTAGAGCACTCCTGGGTTCAATTACTAATACTGAAAAAAAAAGGGAGGGGATGGGGTGTGTCTGAACTAATAGTAACGGATTGAGTGGGTAAACTAGTGAGGCATGTCGTCTGTTTAGACCCTTAGCCTCTCTGGCCACACTCCCTCCTCGGCACAGGGAAGGAAGGACCCTTCTGAACTGAGTCTTATGATCTACTCTTAGACAACACAGGTCAGGGAATTTCTGCATGGTCAGCTCCAAGACACACAGGCCAGGGAGGGTTAGAGTTATAATTCTGGTTCCATTGGCTGGCTTTTGGGGAAAGGAGCTCTGGTGTTATGGCCTGCCTTGGGGGAAAAGAATTCTAGTTCTCTGGCCCATCTTGTGGGAAGATAAATGGCAAGAAAGAGGAGGGCAGGAGGTCAGTGAGAGACCTTGCTTCTGAGGCCTTGGCTTGGGGGATCATTTTCTGAGCCCAGCAGGGAAAAGGCATCATGTATGTGGCTAATTCTGGGAAATGTACATTAGAAAAAGTGTGCATCGAGGTCCTAACGTGACCACTCAGGTCATATTACCAACTTCCCCCCATCTGCTTACTCTAACTTCTCCAAAATGGGAGAAATTAACATTTAGGCCAACAATGAGTGCTAACTAGTTTGAATACATGGTTTGTTGTTGTTTTTGTTTTATAAATACTGACCATGGGCATTTGTAAAGCAGCCATTAGCCAAAAGGACGCAAAGACATATGGAACAAAAATAATTCTCTCTCTCTCTCTCTTTTTTTTTCCACTCAGAGGTGTAATTTAAATTGTTTTCATTGCTGTTTGTTAAAGCAATCTTACTCCTGAGAGGTGCTTATAAAGCCATTGAATTCCTGGGTGTCAGGTTTAATAATAAGCCATTAGTCACAACTAGTACATCCAAAAGAATAAGACAACATACAGATTAGAAGAATATTTACCCAAAGAACAAAAATGAAGAAAAACAAGAATCTCATAAGTTAGTTTCCTAATCAGGCAATTTACACTTAACGGTTCATTTCACTGACTTTATCCCTAACTCACTGTCAGATTTTTCAGAGTTCCCTTGTTAAAATGGCAGCATGAACATGTGTTTTTCCAATGGAAGGCTTTGGTATACTTATTAAAAGGCCACACACACACACACACACACACACACACACACAGAGTTATCATTGTCCCCCACATTAATATGAAATAGATTAGCATGGGTTTTTCATGTGTTTCTTGTGAAACTGGTTTTTCGTTTGGCATTTCAAAACATATTTCTTTCATGTTGCTTTACTGTGAGATTAATACTATCTTGTGTGAAAATATTCTCTACACTAGCCAAAATAAATTGTTTTAAAGTTCAAAAGGAAAGGGTGAATATTTTTCAGTTTTGCTTCCAGATTTGGTGAAAATGAAAAGCAGATTTTATAAGCAGACACTATGTTTAAAGGAGGAGGGGGTGGAGTCTTTACCATGAAAAGAACCTGTGGAAAGCTGTTGGCACTTTGTAAAACTGCACTTAGGGTAGAATCAGTTTTTTCTGCACATTAGATATGCAAAAATAGCTGGCGTGTGTGCGTGTGTGCGTGTGTGCGTGCGTGCGTGTGTGTGAAAGAATATTGTTCGTAGAAAAGTTTCCCTGGCATTCATAATGGATTTTGTATGCCTTATTTGGAAAACGGATTCTGACTTCTAACTGTATTCATTTAATACAAATTCCATAAACTAAATGAAGTTCCCATGCCTGTAATTATTACCTGATAAAAGAGGGCTCCAACCTTCTTTTGCTGGTCTAAGGACAATACCACCTTTTGACGATTGTTCAATAGAGTATTGACAATGTTTAGAAAAAGTTTACTTTAGATGAATGAGAGAGAGCTACTTTCAACTTTAAACTACTTAACCATATTCCAAGATGACATGTTTAGACAGGTGAGGCCCTATGGTTGAAGGATATTTCTTTTTTCTTATGTATTTGATTTTTTTTTTCTCTGCAATTGAAGCCTATCCAGATTAAAAGACATCAAGAAGTCAGCTGTCACAGTGCCTATATCCAAGGGTTTGTAAATTTCAAGGGTTTGCTTTTGTAGTTCTTTTGCTTTGGGCTCTTAAGAATACAATCCTATTTGTAACTAGATATGCTTCCTAAGGGTGGTGTAGCGAAATAACAACAACACAATCCATCCCTGTAAGGTCTAAGAGTTTACGATATTTAAGAAATTAAGTGACTTCAAATTCAAAAGACAAAACAAGATAATTCTCATATATAGAACTGCAGAGAGATATTTTTAAATCGAATTAGGTAAAGTAGATAAAAGAAATAAATCAAAGACAGTTTTGTTATGGTTTGGTTCTCGAAAGTTCCCCCAAGAGAGGAATCTTGAGGCATGGCCTCTCTCTCTCTCTCTCTCTCTCTCTCTCTCTCTCTCTCTCTCTCTCTCTCTCTCTCTCTCTTTCTTTTTCTCTTCTCATCCATCTTTCCTTCTCTCCTTCTTGGCTTTCATGAGCTGAGTAGTTCTCCACCTCAATACCCTGCAGCATCATATTTCTTTCTTGGAGTCTGCCAATCATGGGCTGAACCTCTGAAATCACGAGCCAAAATAGCCCTTCCCTCCCCCAAGCTGTTCTTGTGAGATATTTTGGGCATAGCAACAAGAAGCTCATGAGTGTTTGCTGCACAGCAAATTAACTCAATGCATAGCAGCATCAAACCATAATTCTTCATTTAGCGCACCATTGTGTGGGTCAGTAAATTGGGCTGGACTCAGCTGGGCAACTCTTCTGCGGTTCTGGGCTACAGTCACTCATCTGCAGCCGGTCAGCTGCTAGTTGTGTGGTCAGTAGGTGAGTCCATTAATCTCATTAACATAACTGGCAAGAAGCTGGCTATCGAGAGGAGGGCCTTATTTGTCTTTCACACAGCATCTCATCCCGCAGGTGACTAGTCCAGGCTGGCACAGGGGAGAAAACGAGTTGCAAAGTCTCCTGAGACAGGCTCAGTACCGACACTGATTCCCAGTTTCAAGCAAGAAGTAGATTCCCAGCAATACCACTTCTGGGTATCTACCCAAAAGAATGGAAATCAAACTATCAGACCAACACATGTGTTTATAGCGGCTCAATTCACAATAGGCAAACTATGGAAGCAGCCAAGATGTCCATCAACAGATGAATGGATTACAAAACTATGGGATATGTACACAACGGAATTTTACTCAGCCATAAAGAAGAACAAAATCATGTTTTTTGCAGGGAAATAGATGCAACTGGAAAACATTATGTTAAGTGAGATTAGCCAGTCACAAAGAGTAAAGAAGCATATGTTCTCCCTAATATGCAGATGTTAGGGAGAAAATGGGGCATAAGAGGGTCTTCAGATGAAAAAATAGAGACCCTCGATAAAGAAGTTGATTTAACCGAAGGGGATGAATGGGGAGGGGGGGAAGGCATCCTAAGGCACATGATGTACTTACACAATTATATCAAGGTCACTCACTGAACTGAACTTGAGAGGGAGGGAGGGAGGGTGAGGGAGCGGGTGGGAATTGGGGAAGGGGTCAGATGAGAAATGTGTGCACATTTGTCTTTATCAATTTGTACCTAACAAAGATGTATACATACAAAGCACAAATTATTACAATAAAAAAAAAAGAAGTAGATTCATCTCTTGGAGGATCTTTACTGGCACACTGTAAGGGCACGGATGCAAAAAGGGACAGGATTTGTGACCATTCTGACAATCCACCAAAGTATTAAATTGCTTCTTTGAAAACAAGACATACCAGGGCCTAGCACGTTTAAAAGCTGGGGTCAAAACTAATTTGCACTTGACTTTAGGCAAATTAACAAACCCACCGTGCCGTAATTTCTAGGCAGAGGTAATCCTGCTGCTACTTTTCATGGATCCCACTGTGCACTGCTGAGTGGGAAAAGCCTTTGTATTATGCAGAAAACAAAGTCCTTTCTTCAATTGGATGTAGGCAAAGCCCTTCCTGACAGATTGAATGGGAACGAGATGAAGAGAGGAAGACTACGAGTGTTTCAGCCTGAGCAACCAGAAGACTAAGACTGTTATCAACTGGAATGGGGAAGACTGTGGTTAAGCAGATCTGGGACAAGCCCAGAAACTCAGTTTCAAACACCTTTGAGTTTTCTACCAGCAGTTCTCAAACTTTATTAGGCTTACCACCCCTTTTCAGAAAACAAAAAAATTTCTCAGTGCCCCACCACCCAAATCTGCCTTCTTTAAGCAAATAAACAGGAAAACACAGTGACAGATTGTATTCTCTTATGTACTTATATTTTATTTCAGCTCCCCCAAGGGGGAGGCATTGCCCACTTTGGGGGGGCCTATATTAGACATTCATGTGGAGATGCCACACAGACACTTAAAAATGTTAATCTGGACTTAAGGAAATCGACCAAGGCTCAAGGTTTAGACTCAGCAGCTCTCAACATACAGATAGTGCTTACGGTCACAAGGCTAGAACACATCAGCAAGACAGTGGTGCAGAGAGAGAGAAGAATTTGAAGCATCTGGCCCTGGTGACTCCCATCTGACAGTTCAGAGAGAACAAATAGCAATGACAGCCGAGTAGAAAAGAAAACAGAGAAAGGAGATGTTCTGGAAGCCAAAGGAAGAAAGTATCAAGAAGAAGCAGAGCCGGTGGTATCAAATGCTGCTTGGAGGTAACATGAGAAATGAGTCTGAGCCCTGGGATCCTAAGCATTGAGGTCCATGGGGACCAGAACCAGGGAAGTCATGGTGCAGGCTGGAACTGAGGCCTGACTAGGGAATCTTCCAGAAAGCCAGAAAGGAAAGGAATTGAAGACAGAGAGAATAAATGGTCGTTATGAAGATTTGTGCTGTAACAGAATACAGTGACGGAGGAAGCACTTGTCAGGCAAATGGGGTATAAATATACTCGTAGAGAGAAAACCTGTAGAGAAGAGGGAAGAGTCATCTGCAAAGCATATCCATGGCGGCTGAGAGTTGGCAGGCTCTTGTGCTCAAGTGGAGAGTTCATCCAGAAAGAAAGGAGAGCAAAGGTGGGCTGAAAAGGCACCTCAGGACCAGCCCAGAAAGTTTGGGATCAGTCGATGAGGAAGAAGTTCATCTCTCCTAAGTCATGTGATGTTCAGACTCGCCTGGCAGGTTTAGAAGCAGGAAGCAGCACGTGTGGGGAAATCACTAGAGAGAGTAAATCGTGAAGAGGCAAAAAAAAAAAAAAAAAAAAATGTAGCCAAAGGGACGAGGAAAATTCAGTGTCATGACTCAGTCTACCTGGCTGTGGACTTCACCTCTGCCTCTTACAAGATGTGTGACCTTAGGCACAACGTCTGTTGCAGGCTCTAAACTTCGGTTTCCCCATCTGTAAGATGTTCATGCTAATAGTGTCTCCCTCTCCAGGGTAATTTGAGGACTCCAGGAGATAGTCCATGTAAACCATTTCATAGCCCATGATAAGCACTTAGTTTGTATAAGCACATGCCAGGAGTATGCTGATTGCAAGTCTGCTTGCCTACAGTTTAGGAAGAAGGGGGATTGAGGTCAAATTCACATGGAACTAACCATTTCAAAGTGTACAGTTCAGTGTTGTTTAGTAGGCTTACGGTGTTGTGCAACCACTACCTCTGTCCAGCTCCAACATAATTATGATATCAAAAGAAAACCCTACACCAATTAAATGGTCACTCTGCATTTCTCCTATGCAGGGCCTCGGCATCCACCAGTTTGCTTTCTGTCTTTGTGGATTTACCTATTCTGAATATTTCGTATAAATGGAATCATGCAATAGATGACCTTTTGTGTCTGCTATCTTTTATTTAACATATTTGAAAGGTTCTTCCACATTGTAGCATGTATAGAACTTTACTCCTATTTACGGCTGAATTATATTGCATGGTAGGTATATGCCACATTACGTTTAGCCTTTATCCAACTGATGTATAAAGTTGTTTCCACATTAGGCTATCAAAAATAGTATAACTATGAGCATTGATGTACAACTATTTATTTGAGTACCTGATTTCAGTTCTTTGGGGTCTATGCATTATATGGAATTGCTGGGTCACATGCTTAGAGTTTTGATAGCAGAAAACAGGATTTTAGAGGGCATAATTTTCCCCACGTTCATTCATTCACTGTCCTACAGCCAAAGACCAGACTTCCTTCTTTGTATCCTCAACATCCAGCACAGTGTCTGGCACCTAATGGTTCAAGGAATGTGTGCTGAATTCAATAGAACCTTTGCTGGATATAGACTACTGTGTGCCATGCTGTTTTAGGTTTAGCCTTTCCTGTCGTCATGACCAGACAAGCACAATTTAGAAGAGGAAAGGTTTGTGTGACTCATGGTTTTAGGGGTTCAGTCCATGGGCAGCTCCCTCCAAGGCAGAAACTGTAGTGGTGGGAACGTGGCAGAGAAGGGTTGTTCTCAGTCATGGCAGCCAGAGGCAGAGAGAGACAGGAAGCAGCCAGGGATATAGATAGATAGATAGATAGATAGATAGATAGATAGATAGATAGATAGATAGATCTCAAGACCCAATGACCTGCCTCCTGCAGCCATGCCCAGCCTCTGACCCCTGCTGCATTGGGGCCAATGCTCTCAACACAGAAGCCTTTGGGAGGACCCAAACCCAAACCAATAGACACTAATGGATAAGATGAGATAAGAGATTGTAATACCTTAGTGTCTTGGATCCTGGCCCATTGTACAGTTCTCTATGCCACATTTAGAAATTAAATGTTATTAATCCTATATCATGATATGCACATATATACACAGGCACATGCACAAACACATGTACACACAGAACATGCGTCTTAGGGAAGCACTTAACAAAATATAGCAAACACATATGTGAGGATCACTTACTTCTCCTCAATGTGAATTTCCATTTCTGCAAGTATTAATGTTTTGCCCCAAATGCAGTAGGGCTTTCCTGCTTTGCTCTTCTCTATAAACTTCCTCTCCAGCTTTTGCCACGTGGTTTCATTTCTCCTGTGACTTGAAGGAGCAGGAGAACTGAAGGCACCAGCTGAAAGTGCGGCTTCCTACTTAGTGTTTCCCAAATATTTAAAAATGTAAATGCCATCCTCAGATCAGAAAACCACTGGAGGGTCAGATTTAGCAGTCTGCCAAGCCTTTGTGTATCTCACATCATATCAGGCCATACTATTCCATATTTAGGTGTCTTAATTTTAGAATGAATTTCAGTTGTATTTTTCACAAGGGCTGACCACTTTCATGGGTAGAAAATACAGCTTGGCTGTTCTCAGGTAAGTGTGCAGACAGGTTACAAAATTTAAAAAGCTTCAAGCCTGTGATGGTTAGTCTGGATTGTCAACTTGAATAGATCATGAAACACCTATGATTATGTGACTTTGGGTGTGTTGATGAGATGGTGGGCTTATGTAACTACAAGTTGAAGGGGAAGTCCTGCCCTTAATGTAGGTAGCACTATTGTTATCGGCGCAGGACCCGAATAAAAGGAGAAAGCCACGTGAAGGCACACGTGGTTCTTCCTAAAGAAAGCACATCTGCTCTTGTCTGAGGTATCGGCCTTAGCTCTTCAAACTGGACTTTCACCATCGTTTCTCAAGAGTTTCCTGGCCTTTCCATCTTAGACTGGGATGGCATCATCGATCACTCCTCTTCTGAGACTTCAGTTCTTGCACCACTCAACCAGCTGCTGGCTCCTCCAGCTCTCCACATGCAGGCGGCCACTTGGGACTACACTATAAGCTGATTTGATACATCCTTTTACTGTACATGTCCTGTCCTGTGAGCTCGGTTACTCTAGTGAACCCTGACTAATACAAACCCTGTTACAAAATGTAAACACATATGACAGCAGAGGACTACAGACATTGTCGAGTCATCACATGATTCTAAGTCCTATAAATAGGAATGATGAAGCAACAAATCCAGGCAACTCAGAGAATTTAGAGAATGGAGAAAGGATACCAGCAGTTTTGAGTGAAGACAAAAGGATGAGTCAGAACAGTTTCGAGGAAGAGAAGTAGTTTCAAACATCCAGGGCAGATTGAAGAGTTAGGAAGCCCAACCCTGGAATGGAGTCAGAGCATACAGGACCAGGAGATGCTCCAGGAAGAGAGAAACTCAATAAATGCAATCCAAGATGGCAGTGAAATAGGCCGGTTCATTGCGTTCACATTGAAAATAAGAAACTGGAGAGCTGGGCATGGTAGCACACACTTGCAACCCCAGTACTTGGGAGGCTGAGACAGGAGGATTACAGGTACACAGCTAGCCTCAGCAACTTAGTGAGTCCCTGTTTCAAAATAAATAAATAAATAAATAAATAAATAAATAAATAAATAAATAAAATTGGGCTGGGGATATAACTAGGAGGTAGAATGCCCCTGGGTTTTATCCCCAGTACCATCCCAAAAAAAATTAAGAAGAGAGAGAGAGAGGAAACTGGAGTGACATTTTTAAATTCTTCCCCTAGAATTACATCCAAAACTAACTGACTCATTGATCGAGAAGAGATTTTAGAAAAAGCATCTAACATGTTTTTGTTGTTCTTTTCCTTCACTTCTCTGAATGCCATTTCCTTCTTAGCAGCCTCCTACAATGGTTTATTGCTATGATTTTTGATAACTTGTTATGAATATAAAATTGTTTCTCTTTAATTGAAGTCCCCATCCACAAACTTGATCTTCCACAAAACTGATGAAAAACTGGCACACACTGCCCACGTCAAAAGCTTTCATTTACCTAAAGGTGATGATTCAACTTTCCTGGGACTGTTTTTCTCCCAACCAAACAACTCGCAACCCTTTTCTCACAGAACTAATTGTCATCTTTTAAAACATCCATGAGTCTCTGGTTTCCCTGCATCATTTTAACAGCAGACACCAACAAATGGAAAAATGTGTTTGCTAGCAACGTTTGGGCTAAGGTGAAGCACTTAGGAGAAATACACAGAGGGGAAGGATTGCGTAAACCGGTCCTGTGGTTCTTCTGGAATCTCCATATCATGCTGGCTTTCCCTCACAGATCCACATTTCTGCGGAATGTTCATTTAGTAAACAGTCGGCTCCACACAGGTCACTATGCCACTTAGCTTGTACCTTGTAATAATCTCTACAAGAACAACAGTAACAGCAGCATCTGACTTGGTTGTTCTGCATTCATGGCTAACAGCTGCCCTGAGTGGCTGGTCTATCATTATCTGAATTGTACAGTGAAAGATGTGGACTTGGAGGGGTTCAGGAGCTGCTGGGAGATGTGACCATGCAGAAGTGGTGAAGCCTTCATCTTAATCTATAGTCGGATCTCTGGGTTCTCTTGTGAACACCATGCTATCTGCCTCTCTTAGTATCTATCTGAGGAATAGAATTAACAGTACCTGTATGAGTCAGTTCTCGCTGCTATAACGAAAATGCCATGGACTGAGTAGCTTAAAACAAACACTTACTTCTCACAATTTTAGAGGCTCACAAGTCCAAGGTCAAAGCATCGACAGGTACAGTGTCTGGTGAGGGTTTTCCTTCTGGTTTGTAGGCAGTAGCCTGGCCTTTGTGCTATATCTTCACATCACCAAGGGCAGAGAGAAGAACAAGTTCTCTTCCATATCCTCTTAAAGGGGCACTAACCCCATTATAAGGGCTCTACCTGGATGACTTTAGCCCTAATAATAGTACCTCCTAAAGACACTACCACACTGGGAACTGGAGTTTTGACATAGGAATTTCGGGGCAGAAGGTACACAAATATGTAATCCATAGCACCACATATGGCAGTATCTCTCTCCATACTTGACTCCTGAATTTGTGTTACTCAGCAAATACTTCCTTCAAATTTCTTGAATTTGTATTACTCAGAAAATACTTCCTTTTCTGATTTATCAAGGTCATTTTCAAATTTTTGCTGGCTTTCAGTCCGGAAAATTAGAAAATCCATTGAATTGGGTAACATTTGCAGTTTAAGTCAGTATATTTTCATTATCTTCACTCCTAATATGGAAGCTTGAAAGCTTAAATTTTAAATTATGAATATTAAAAGCAATAAGAGCTAACATTTAATTCCAGGCACTGTTGCAAGCATATTACATATCTTAATTCCTGGACTCCTGTCTACAGCTCAAATAGGTGGGCACTACTATTCCTTCCAATGTTACAAATTGAAATATAAAGAGGGTATATATTTTGTCCAGCGGCACCAAGTTGGATGTCTAGACCCACATCTTTCCAAGTAGCCTTGGTTTCAAAATATATTCTATGCATATCTTGTTGCCAGTTCTCTTTTACATAAATAATTCCTTTTAGTTAGGAATTTTAGAGGTAAAAATGGTCACTTTCCTAATGTCAGCTACCCATCTTTCTGCTAGTCATAACTTAGGTCCTAAATTTTTTTGATTAGGAAAAAATGTTTATTTTTTTATTGTGAGAGAGTGATAAAAGGTGTATATATACTATAATACCATTTGCATATTTTAATGTTCATAAAGCAATATTGCCATCAGGGGATATATGTATGTTGCAAAGGATGAAAACTAACAAGTGTATGATGAACATCAATGTCAGGATAACAGTTACAAGGTAGTAGAGCGTAGTGATTAGGAAAAAGCGCACAATAAACTTTAATCTCATTTGTAGTCCCCCCCCACACACACACACTTAGGCATGGCAATGATTATGTACAACTGATTTTTATATCATCATTTATATCTTTTTGAATCTTTGACATTTTTATAATTTTTTAAAGTGTAGGGTAAGGAAATTAAATGTCTCTTACTATAATAGAGCAGAGGAACATCTATAGTAATCCCAGCATTTGGGAGGCTGAGAGCGGAGGATTTGGGTTCGTAGCCAGCCTCAGCTACCTAGTGAGGCACTCTGCAACTTAGTGAGACCCTGTTTCAAAATAAAGAATAAAAACTAGGGCTAGGGGTATAGCTTGGAGATAGAATGCCCCTGAGTTCAATCCCCAGTACCGAAAAAAAAAAAAAAAAAAAAAAAAAGAGATCTGGTTTCCAAACTTTGGTCCTCAACAAGCTCTTGGTTTAAGCTGTTCAATCAACTCCTTTTTCTTTAACTATAGAAGGAAAAGGCCTTCTGTTTTTGTAAATAAAGTTTTATTGGAACACAGTCATGCCAGTTCATTCACACACTGCACATGGCTGCTTTCACTCCTCAATGGCTGAGATGAGCAGTGGAGAAAGACCAGCTGACCTGAGCTTCACAAAGAATGCTTGCTGACCCCTGAAGTGGTAAGAGAGCCTCCTTCAGCTTTAAGATTTGATCATCTCTGGATAGAACTAGAATATCCAAGATGTTTGCACCAATGGCGATTGGGATCACCAACCATCAACACATACAAATTGATTTAAATTAGCATTAATTAGATAAGATTGAAGAGACTGTAGAACACAGTAGTCATGCAGTGAAATTCTCTGCTATTGTTCTAGAAGGTTGTGGGCACAGACAGCCTCTCCTGAGAAGAATACATCTTGAATTTAATGAAAGAAAACCCCATAGTCCCCAAGCACAAATTCTAATATTACAGTCTGCAAGTAATTGTGTGGGCTTTGCAGAGATGTTTTAGAATCTAGGTACTAAATGTTTGAATATAATTTCTAGTGTGAACAGAGGAATCAGTTAGCAATTCACATACCAAAAGAACAATACATATCTGTGGTCAAGAGTGGGAAAGAACTGAAATTATTTCTGTTTGCATGATCCTATACTTAGGAGATTAAAAACTCAACCAGAAGCCTTTGAAAGCTGATAAAAAAAAAAAGTTCAGCAAAGTAGCCAGATACAAAATTAACTTACAAAAATAAATAGCTTTTCTGGACACAAAACATGAATCCACAGAAAAGGAAATCTGGAAAAAATTCCATTCACGATGACCTAAAATACATATAAAATACTTAGGAATAAATCTAACCAACAAGGTAAAAGATTTCTACAGTGAAAGTTACATAACACTAGAGAAAGAAGTTGAAGAGGACCTTAGAAGATGAAAAGACCTCCCATGCTCTTGTATAGGCAGAATAAATATTGTCCTATGTTTATAGAAGCAGAATTCACAGTAGACAAATTATGGGATCAATCTAAGTGTTCATCAACAGATGAATAGATTTTAAAAATGTGGTATATACACACAATGGAGTTTTATTCTGCCATAAAGAAGAACAGAATTGTGTCATTTGCAGGAAAATGGATGGAACTTGAGAATATTATGCTAAGCAAGATCAGAGCATCTCAGAAAGTCAAGGGTTGATGTTTTCTCTCATATATGGAAATGAGAGAGAAAATAGGAAAGAAAAGGAACTTCAGATAAATGAGAGGAACCAATAGAATAGTGGAAGGGAACTGGGGGATGGATATTGGGAGGCGGAAGTGTTCAGGTCCAGAGAGTCGAGCCATTTTATAATGTACCAGTGCGACTATAAAAAAGGCTTGTGGAGCCAGGTGCAGTGGTGCACGCCTCTAATCCCAGTCTTGGGAGACTGAGACAAGGATCACAGGTGCAAGGCCAGCTTCAGCAACTTAGCAAGGCCCTCAACAACTTGGTGAGACCCTGTTTCAAAAATAAAATAGTGCTACAAGTGTAGCTCAGAGGTATAATGCCCCCGAGTTCAATCCCCAGTACCCCAGTATGTATGTATATATGTATTAAAATTAAAAACAGACTCTTAGTATTGGCAAGTCCTCAAGGTCATCTGAGATGGGGTAAAGGTGTACCTCTGAGATGGAATGCCCCTAGATTTAATCCCAAAAAGGGGTTGTGGGCTATGAGAGCAGATTTTTCCTCTTGTGCCATGGAAGAACATGGCAGTCCTCCTCCCTGAAGGACACGGAATTCAAGGGACCCTCTTGGAAGCAGAGAAACCATACCCTGACCTACCAGCACCTTGATCTTGGACTTTTCCAGCTTCCAAAACTGTGAAAGAATAAAATTTTGTGGTGACGAATTACAAATTACCCAGTCTCAGGTGTTCTGTGATAGCAGCATCACATGAACTAGCACACTGACACTGACATGTAACCAATTAGTAGTCACTGGAATAGAAACAAGTATAAACAGAACACCACACAAAAGGGGTTTGCAATGTGATTTGAGGCAAGTTACTTATCTGTCCTGGACCCTTATTTCCTTCCTAGACATTACCATCTCATGGAAAAATAATATTAGCCACATACCTAATTTTATATTTTCTGCCAGTCACATTTAAAAAGTAAAAAGAGAGGATGGAGTCCAGAATGGTGTCTGAGTGAAACACCTCTCCTCGGGCACTGTGAGCTCGAATCAAATTTGCCATAAAAGCAGCTTCTTGATGGAAGAAAAAAAAGCGAACAAAACAGCCAAATTTGAACTATAACTAATGAGACCCCAGAAAGCTGACCAGGGAGAGCAAAGGAGCCCAACCGCATGGCAGCGGCACCAAGCCCCAGAGCCTGGTGGCCATTAAGCCACCAGCACAGGGATCAATTAACACAGAGATATCTAGTGACCTCCTGCATACCCAGTGACCAGGTGTGGAATAAGCAACTCTAGAACTCCACATCCTAACCAGGCAGCGGATCCTGGCACCTCCTACCGGAACGAGTGGGACGACCAGCTCAAGCCCCCATGGGAACACCCCAGCTCACTGCTCCCTCCAGAGCCGGAGCAGCGATCAACTGCACCACGGAGCTTGAATCAAAACTGCCACAAACGCAGCTTCTTGATGGAAGGAAAGAAAAGCAAAGCAGCTAAAAAAAAGTGAATAAAGCAACAAAAACAGCTAAATAGAACCCAGGGAGAACAAAGGAGCTAGCGCATGCATGTGCAGCAGGGCATGCGCTGTGAACCAGCAACTGCCATTTTGACAGTCTTCATCTTGCCAGCCACCATCTTGCCAACTGCCATCTTGACAGCCACCAACTTGCCAGCTGCTATCTTGTCGGCCGCCATTTTGCCAGCCGCCATATTGGCAGTCACCAGGAGCAGCATCTATTAGCACCAAGACCTCCAATGACCTCCTGTGAACCCAATGACCAGAAGTGGAGTAAGCAACTACGGAATTCCACACCCTAATCAGGCAGCATATCCCCGCAGGATCAACAGTGATCAAGAACACCTGGGACACCTCAGATTACCCCTCCCACTGGAACCAGAGCAGCAGGGATCTGTAAGTTAAATTGCACCCAGGGGTGCAAGGGCCCCTATAAAAAGTGCAGACTCAGTCAACAGACCTTCAAGCAACTGGATAAGAGTAGAAGGGCAGGAGGGACCCAGTGCACACAAGGCATAGAGAACTTCCAGGCACCCTGGAAAATGCCCAGCATTTAGATTGCACTCCCGCCACCAGCAAAGGCAGAGAGAGAGAGATGCAGACAGGACCTGTGGAGAACTCAGAGACACAAGCTTGCAGCGGGAGAGGCATCAGCAGAATTCCCTGCCTGCAATGACAGAGCTAATAAAAATGCCAGAGACACACTTGAAAATTTAAGCTCTGAACTTACAAACTAGCAGTGTTTTGTTTTTGTTTCTTGTTGTTGCTTTTTGGTTTGGGTGTGTGTGTGTGTGTGTGTGTGTGTGTGTGTGTGTGTGTGTGGTGTGTATTATGTTTTATTTTTTTTTACTCTGTTTTCATTTTGTATTGCCTTGATTTATTTATGTTTGCTTGGATGATTGGTGGCTTTGTTATTTTTTGCTTAGTTGGTTGAATCTCCTCCTTATCCCTTTTACAAGCTTCCCTCCCTCTCTCCCATCTATATTCTGCTCTTCAACACTTTTTCCCTTCTCTTTTCCTTTTCCTTTTTTTCCTGACTCATATCAAGACCATCTCATATTACCACATGTAAAATCTACATTGACTACCAGAATCCTCCAACATATCTACCATCTCTAATCTTCACAATATATCACCTCAACACATTCAACCTCTTATTCCACTGGACCATACCCTCTACTTTACCCTATTCTTGCATTCATCATTGTGACTTTTCACCCAACCTTTACCCCTAACACAACCTGTCCCTGTATATACCAGTGGACACCTCTGAAACCCCACTGCAGAGATTGGATGAGAAAACTTGCAAGAGCAGCAAAGATATAAATTTAAGAACAGTGGAACCATGGGAAGGAAAAATAATAGAGAAACAATAAGCCATCACAACCCCTCAATAACAGATCTCACCAACCCAGAATGGCAGAGATTACCAGAAGAACAATTCAGATCTTTAATACTAGAAACAATACAGGATTTTCAGAAAGAATGTAGGGAGAGTTGGAAAGAAATAAAGGAACAAATAAACAAAGAATCTGACACCCTGAACAGGAACCAAAGAGAAGCATTGAAGGAAGTGAAAGATGCAATAACTGAAGTGAAGGCATCAATACAAACTATAACAGTAAATTTTACCACATGGAAAATAGAATATCACTCTTAGAAGATGACCATTCCAAAAATGAATCCATAGTACATAACTTAGAAAAAAAACTCGACAGTATGAATTGGACATCGAGGAGATCTGGGCCAATTTTAAAAGAGATAACCTAAGAATAGTAGGCATAGAAGAGAGGTTAGAAGTTGACACTTACGGAAAAAACAATCATTTCAAAGAAGTAATATCAGAGAATTTTCAAAACATAGAAAGAGAAGTTGACACACAGGTACAGGAAACATATAGAACTTCCTCGAGACAAGACCAAAGAAGAGGTTCACCACGCCACATAATAATCAAGTTGACTAATATAGAGGGTAAGGAGAGAATTTCAAAGGCAACAAAGGTAAAAGGCCAAGTGATATTTAGAGGCAAACCAATTAGAATCACTCCCAAAATCAAGTCATGAAAGCCAGGAGGGGCTGGAATAACATATTCCAAACTCTGAAAGAAAATAACTTGCAGCCAAGATTCTCCTACCCAGCAAAATGCTCTCTCAAAACTGACGGGGATATAAAAATCTTCCATAACAAACAGAAACCAAAAGAATGTATGTCTTCCAAACAAGCACTAGAGAAAATACTCAAAGAGATTAACTACAAAGAAGAACTAACAAGTAAACGTCAGAACCAGAGAAACAATAATTTCCAGGAAGCAAACAACTAAGCAAAGAAGAATAAACACCACTGAAAACAGAAGTCAAAACTCAAAATGTTAGGAATTAAAAATCATCTCTCAATAATCACACTGATTATAATTGGTCTCAACTCCCCAATAAAAAGGCACAAAGTGGCAAAAGGATTAAAACCCAAAATCCATCTATATACTGCCTGCAAGAAATACACCTTGCAAGCAAAGATTCCCACAAACTAAAGGTGAAGGGCTGGAGTAAGGTAATCCATGCCAATGGAACTCAAGACAAGCAGGAGGAGCAACCATGATATCAGATAAATTAGACTTCAAGCCTAAGCTTATCAGAAGAGACAAAGCAGGTCATTTTTTACTAGTAAAAGAAACAATCCAGCAAGAGGAAATAACAATTATCAACATCTATGCCCCAAACATAGGTGCAGCCACTTTCATAAAACAAACTGTATGATATAAAGACACACATAGATCCCAATATGCTAATACTGGGAGACTTTTATACTCCTCTGACATCACTAAACTGATCTTCTAAACAAAAGGTCAGTAGAGACACCTCAGACCTAAAGAATATCATAAACCAAATGGACCTATTAGACACATATAGACTCTTTCACCCAACTACAGCTGAATTCACATTTTTCTCAACTGCACATGGAACTTTCTCCAAAATAGACTACATTCTGGTCACAAAGTGAGCACTGGCAAATTCAAAAAATGTAATAATTCCCTGCATATTTTCAGACCACAATGGAGTGAAACTAGAAATCAACTCTAAGAAGACCCAGAGTAACCATGTAAACACATGGATACTGAACACCACATCGCTGAATGAGGAATGGGTCATAGAAGAAGTAAGGGGAGAAATTTAAAAATTCCTAGAAAACAATGAAAACAGAGACACAACATATCAAAGCCTCCTGGGACACTTTGAAGGCAGTACTAAGAGGAAAATTTATAGCACTGAGTGCTCACATAAGAAGAACAGAAAATCATCAAATAAATAACCTAATGACACAGCTCAAAGCACTCGAAAAACAAGAACAATCCAACCCTAAAGCTAGTAGAAGACAGGAAATTATGAAAATCAGAGCAGAAATTAATGAAGTAGAGAATAAAAAAAATATATAAAAAATCAACAAACCGAAAAGCTGGTTTCTTGAAAAAATAAATAAGATAGATAAACCATTGGCCAACCTAATCAAAAGAAAGAGAATCAACCCAAATTACCAAAACAGGAGATGAAAAAGGTGATATTACCACTGACAGTATGGAAATACAGAGGATCATCAGAAACTATTTTGAAAAACTATACTCCAACAAAATGGAAAATCTAGAAGAAATTGACAAATTTCTAGACACATATAACCTTCCTAAATTGAGTCAAGATGATATAGAAAAACTGTCCAATAGCAATCAAAGAGATAGAAACAGCAATAAAGAGTTTACCATCAAACAAAAGCCCAGGGACAGATGGTTTTCCAAGTGAATTTTATAAAACATTTATAGAAGAGCTAATCCCAATACTCCTCAAACTATTTCATGAAATAGAAAGAAACAGGACCCTCCCAAACACATTCTATGAAGCCAACATCACATTAATACCAAAGCCAAATAAAGATAGCTCAAGAAAAGGAAACTATAAGCCTATGTCATTGATGAACTTAGATGCAAAACTGCTAAACAAAGTACAAGCAATGCGTATTCAAAACCACATCAAGAAAATTATCCACCATGACCAAGTCAGGTTCATCCCAGAGATGCAAGGCTGGTTCAACATATGAAAAACAATCCATGTAATTCACCACATAAACAGAATCAAAGACAAAAATCACATGATCATCTCAATTGATGCTGAAAAAGCATTTGATAAGATCCAATACCCATTCATGCTAAAAGCACTGTAGAAAATCCGAATAGAAAGAACATACCTCAACATCATAGAGGCAGTATACAATAGGCCTACAGCCAGCATCATATTAAATGGAGAGAAACTGCAAGAGTTCCCACTAAAGACAGGAACAAGACAAGGATGTCCATTATCACCTCTTCTGTTCAATATAGTACTTGAGACTCTAGCCAGAGCAATAAGGCAAGAGAAGGAAATCAAAGGGATAAAAATAGAGAAAGAAGAACTAAAACTATCCCTTTTTGCAGATGACATGATACTGTACTTAGAAGACCCAACAAAGTCAACCAAAAAACTTATAGAATGAATCAACAAATTCAGCAAAGTGTCTGGATACAAAATCAATCTTCAAAAATCAGAAGCTTTTCTGTATGCCAACCATAAATCCACTGAAAAAGAAATCCAGAAAACAATTCCACTCACAATAGCACCCCGAAAAATAAAATACTTAGGGATAAACCTAACCAAAGAAGTAAAAAGACCTCTATAAGGAAAACTATTAAAAGTTGAAAAAAGAAATTGATGAAGACCTTAGAAGATGGAAAGATCTTCCATGCTCTTGGACAGGCAGAATAAATATCATCAAAATGGCCATCCTCCCAAAAGTGATCTACAGATTCAATGCAATACTCAGGAAATTACCAAGGTCACTCTTCATAGACATAAAAAATCAGTCCTTAAATTCATTTGGAACAACAAAATGCCCAGGATAGCCAAAGTAGTTCTTAGCAATAAGAGCCATGCAGGAGGTATCACAATACCTGACTTCAAACTCTACTACAAAGCCACAGTAATAAAAACAGCATGGTATTGGCACAAAAATAGGCATGTAGACCAATACAGGAGAATAAAAGATTCAGAAACAGACCCATGTGCTTTAACTTGATTTTTGACAAAGAAGCCAAAAATATACACTGGAAAAAAGATAGCCTCTTTGACAAATGGTGTTGGCAAAACTGGTTAACCATATGCAGGAAAATGGAAATAAACCCCACTTTCTCACCCTGCACAAGAGTCAACTCAAAGTGGATCAAAGACCTGGAAGTCAGACCAGAGACCTTGCAGCTACTCGAAGAGGGCATAGGACCAACACTTCAACACATAGGCACTTTCTCAACAAGACCCCAAAATCACAAGCAATTCATAGGAAGATCAATACATGGGATTGCATTAAACTGAAGAGTTTCTATGCAGCGAAGGAAACTATCAAGAACCTCAACAGAGAGCCCACAGAGTGGGAGAAAATTTTTGCCAGTTACTCTTCTGTTAGAGGTCTAATATCTAGGATATACAGAGAACTCAAGAAAATCACAGCTAAGAAAACAAATGGACAAAGGATCTAAATAGACACTTCACAGAAGAAGAAATACAAATGGCCAATAAATGTATAAGGAAATGTTCAACATCATTAGCAATCAGAGAGATGCAAATCAAAACTACCTTGAGATTTCACCTAACTCCAATGAGAATGGCAATCTTAAAAAACACAAACAACAACAAATGCTGGCGAGGGTGTGGAGAAGTGGGAACCCTAATACATTGTTGGTGGGATTGCACATTAGTGCAACCACTTTGGAAAACAGTATGGAGGATCCTCAGACGAATGGGAATGAACCTACCATATGATCCAGCAATACCACTTCTGGGTATCTATCCAAAAGATTGGAAACCAAACTATCAGATTGACACATGTGTATTTATGTTCATAGCTGCACAATTCACAATTACCAAACTATGGAAACAGTCAAGATGTCCATCAACAGATGAATGGATTACAAAACTATGGGATATGTACACAATGGAATTTTATTCAGCCATAAAGAAGAACAAAATCATGTTATTTGCAGGGAAATGGATGCAACTGGAAAATACTATGTTAAGTGAGATTAGTCAGTCACAAAGAGTAAAGAAGCATATGTTCTCCCTAATATGCTGATGCTAGGGAGAAGATGGGGCATAAGAGGGTCTCCAGATGAAAAAGGAGAGAGCCTCAATAAGCAAATAAGTTGACTTAACCGAAAGGGATGGACGGGAGCTGAGGGGGACACACTAATGCACGCCATGTACTTTCACAAACATATCAAAGTCAATCATTAAACTGAACTTGAGAAGGAGGGAGGGCGAGGGAGTGGGGTGGGAATTGGGGAAGGGGTTATATGAGAAATGTGTGCATGTATGCCTTTGTCAGCTTGTACCTAACAAAGATGTATGATTACAATGCACCAGTTATTATAAAAAATAAAAAAAGTAAAAAGAGAATAAAATAATTTAATTAGATCTTTTATTTAACCCAATATATTCAAGGTATAACCATTTCAATATTCAATCAATATAAAAATATATTGGCATCGTTCCCATTTTTTCTTTCATTACATTCTTTTTTTAATACTAAGACTTCAAACTTTTAAACTTTGTATGTTACATTTAGCTTATTCACCTAGCCAACTGGAACATGTTGGTCAAAAACACACATAGTTCTTAGAAAACCACTGATCCTAAAACTACATGTTAGGGATGAGACAATAGCAAAGAAAAAGCTAAACACCCGTGGTCCATATATAAGGATTTAAACTGCATCAGTAAATAATTATGTATCTTGACATGTAATAAAAGGGGAAAGATTCAGATCAGAATCCAAGAAAACACGTCAAGAGGAGACTCCGATAAATAACCACCAAAAAAAGCTATTAAATATTAGATTAAGTAGTGTGACTTGCATCTACAGAAATTCAATTGGTTCTCCTTTAGAAAACAGTTATTGTGTTTTTTTTTTATTATTATTATTACTTTCATCAGCACTTTGGTTTTTTGGGGGGTTTTTTTGCAGTACTGGGGATTGAACTCAGGGGTGTTCTACCTCTGAGCTATACCTCCAGCCCTATTTTTTATTCTTTATTTTGAAACCGAGTCTCACTAAGTTGCGGAGGGCCTCACTAGGTAGCTGAGGCTGGCCGCGAACCCGGATCCTCCGGTCTCAGCCTCCCGAATGCTGGGATTACAAGCGTGCGCCACCACGCCCGGCTTCATCAGCACTTTGTAATTTAGCAAAACCTGTTCAAGAATGTTCATGGCTGCTCTTATTCATAATAGCCAACCCCTGGAAATAACCCAAATGTCTTTCAGTGGCTGGGAGGCTCAACAAACTGTGGGAAATCCGTACCATGCACTAAAACTCAGCAACAAGACAGAATGAACTACTCAGATTCACAACCTGGATAGATCTCAAGGGAATTATGTTGAGTGGGGAGGGGGCAAAAAGTTCTTGAAAAGTTACGGTTCCATTTATGTAATATTTTCAAGATGGCAAAATCATATAGAGATGCCACGGGGTTGGGGTTGGTGGAGGAGAAATTGGGTGTGGGTATAAAAAAGTCTGGTGGTAAAGACGCAATTATGTATCTTGACTGTAGTTGTGGTTACACAAATACATCCATGTGATAAAACTGCACAGAACTGTATACATACTCTCTCTCTCTCTCTCTCTCTCTCTCTCTCTCTCTCTCTCTCTCTCTCTCTCTCTCTGTCTCTCTCTCTCTCTCTCAAATGGATGTCTGGAAAGCTGAGTAATGTTCTATGGATTACACCAACATCAATTTCCTGGCTTTGATTGTGTACTGTGGTTACGTAAGAAGAGACTGTAGAAGAAGTCTGGGTAAAGGCTACAAGGGAGCTCACTCTCCATTTTTTCTTCTTTTTTCCTGCAACTTGCTGTGAATCTATAACAGTTTCATTTAAAAAGAAAAGATCTGTAGGAAAAATAAGAACTGTTTAGCAAAGCCAGGTCCCTACTGAAAGCAGCTCCAACTGGAAACCAAGAACAGGCTTCTCAGAAGCCCAGGAAAGAAGGAGAGATGTCCCCACATCCATTTCTTAAATTTAGAATAAATGCAGGGCCCAGTGGAGATTTGTGCAAACCAAAGCAATTCTGATCCCAGACCCCTGTCCTCCCATTCCATGACCTCGCTGCCTCCAAATTCTCACGGCGTGTTGCACAGCCTTAAGGAGCCAGATCACATGCTGATCGTCACTCCATGATGTGACACCTAGTTTCCTGCCCCACCAGAAGGGGACAGTTATAAAACCTAAGCTGTATGTTGTCATTTTACTTTCATTAACACTACAGCTTACGATTCATCTGTTTCTTCTTAGGCACTCAGTTCTTTCCAAATACATGTTAAACATTGCTTTGGAAATGTGTGATATCCCTTGCCTAATGATAAAACATTGGTAGAAATGTTGAGGCTTAAGACGTTAGTCTAGTAAAGACTAAACCCTGAAAGTTTGCGCAAGTAACGCAGTTTGCATTTTTTGAACTGGCCACCAGGGGGCTTCTTTTATCTTTCCTAGTAAAATCCAGCGGCGTAATCTACGATTTGGAATCTACCAGCATTTTACATGGGAAAATGAATTGAAAACGGAGTATGCTTGCCAACACTGAGATTTGGCTGACTGTACAGTTTGTAAAATTTGAGATTTATTGAAGAACCCCTAATACATACTTCAAAGTTTGGTTTCCTATTTTTAAATTTGGCTTTCTACCTGGTGGAAACCAGCCACTCCTTAAAAAGCATGTGCCTGATTTTATTTCCCAGTGGGTGGATGGAGTAGGGCCAAACGCCATCTTTATTTCTGTCCGTTTCATTATTAACATATACAGCTCAGCATATTGCTGTGGTCCAATAAGAGCTCTATAGACAATGGCTCCTTATTTATTATTTAAGATAATTTTGTCACGCCAGAGAATGAATTTCCCTGTGTCCTGCCCTGCTCCCACACCAACCCCTGCTTATTGGTTTCAGTCCATTTGATTGTAAAGCAAATGTTTGGAAAGAAAGATGCATAGTCCTCCTGAGATGCATGCTAAGGATCCAGGAGAAGTTTCAGGAGTTGGCTCCTGGGATGGTGGGAAAGGATGTGCTTTGAAGGACACGTGGACTTTGCAGCATGCTCTTATGTCAGGATTTGCCTTGCTACTTCTCAATCCCAGGTAGGGTTCCCCTAACTCTACACATGCCCCATCTTAAGTTCAGGTCCCTTTATTATTTAACTAGTTATGATAGCTAGTAGAGCTAAACACAATACACACCGAGACAGAAGCTCTCATTATTTTTTTGGTTCATCTCCCCCTTTGCTAAACTCTCTCAATTTTAAGTTTTGCAAAACTGATGCAAATAAAACCAACACTACCTATTTTTTTTGCTAGTCATCAACCCAAAGTTTTCTGATGAACTCAATGGAAAGAAATTTCTGTGACTTTTTTTTTTTCTTTCTTTTGTGGTACTGGGGATTGCACCGAGATCGGTTCACTTAGCAACTAGTGAGACCCTGTTTCAAAATAAAAAATTTTTAAAATAATAAATAAAAATTTTAAAATGTGCTAAGGGTGAGCTATACCCCTAGCCCATTTTTTTTTTAATTTAAAGAACAGAAAATCAATAAATATTTTTGACCCTATCTTTGTTTTTGTTTGTTTGTTTGTTTGTTTTGTTTTTGTTTTTGGCTCTAGAGATTGAACCCAAGGGCATTCTATCATGAGCTATACCCCAGCTCCCTCCTTTTTTATTGTTTGTTTTGTTTTGTTTTTCAGTACTAGGGGTTGATCCCAGGGACTTCTTTCTTCCTCTGAGCTACATTCCCAGTTCTTTTTTTTTTTTTTTTTTTTTTTTTTTTTT
>PVLC010008244.1:0-58991 GCA_004027655.1 Graphiurus murinus | reverse complement strand
ATTTTATTTACCTAAACAAAACACTTTTAGGCCAACCCGGCAATATGCCATATGAAAAATTTGTGATGTGGAAAGATATTTAAAATTAAGCAATTTTCTCATTCCTAATCATTAATTTTAAGAGACTCAGCAAAGATCTCATTTTAGGCACAATGATAAGGCTGAACTACTTTTCAGTTTTGATTGTTTTCTCTTAAAATGTATCAAAAGTTGCATCGGAAATGCACTGATGATTCCTTTAGGTTAAACAGAGGAAGCTATTTAGATGCTTTTCAGTTTCTGTGTTACTGATTATAGGTCTATCACTCTGGACCTGCTCTTTCAAATCCTCTGGGGGCAGTTTAAATGAAATTGGCCAAGTGAAAATGACAAGAAGAAATGCTTTTGATTCTTTAGAGTTAAAAAGAAAAGGTGGTGGAGACACAAGATGAACCAGGGAAATGAGTATCAGATATCAGCCAAAAGGTCAGTAGAGATACATTGTTTGATTTTTCTGATGGAACTTATCAAACAGGGAACTTTTGACATCAGTCTATTGCTTTACTTAATTATTCACTTGGAAAAGACAGCATAAAATGATATTTAATAAGGATTAAAACCCTCCTTTATTGTGAGAAATGAAAGAAAACGTATTTGACACATGGCCTTGTATTTATTGAAATCTTTTTTCTGTTTTTCACTAGAGATATTTGGTTACAGGTACTACTGAGTGTTAAAAAGAGAAAAAAGTTTAGAATGAGGGCAAGCTCACGTGTGTGTGTGTGTGTGTGTGTGTGTGTGTGTGTGTGTGTGTGTAGGTGGATGTATGGTATAAACAAAAGATGTAGTTGAGAGAAGAAGGGTTCTACATCCAGGCTCATGTTTAATATACCAGTTTCCTTTACAGTGATAATGTATTAAAAGCCTAAATAGATGAAACATATATTCTAAGGAGAAAAACATTTTCATGTAGACTCATCAGCTGGATCTAGTCTGTGTACTAATCAATATGTGATGATCTTGATTTAAAAGGAAATTATGCTTAGTCTGCAAGGACACTTTAGAAAACCAAACCCTACAAAAATGGAAGGAAACCTCAGATCCTCCCCTACCCCGGTCATGTACTGCTTTTTTTCCAAGAGCAGCAGTATCCTAGCAGTTTTTATCTGAAACATTAGCCTGGCCCAGTAGGTGTCAGATTAGATATACATTACTCCATTATCTTGGTATACTACTCTGCATCAAAGGATCTATGGACTTGGAAACCGAAAGGGAAAGAGAATAAATAAAGGATATCTCTTTTCAGTTTTAGAGCAGCGCTTTTAACATTAAGAAAAATCAATAACTGGATTGACTGCATTCAGTAGGGAGCATTATTGTTTCCCATAATGTATCTAATGCATATCATTACCAGAGTAATCACATTATTATCTGCCTCTGCCTTGCTGCTTGCTTGGCTAGATATGAAGCCTGTGCTATTTGTAAAGTAAGGGCTTTTTTTTTTCCTCTTTTGCAAAATTGCTGCAAATTATATTCTTCCCATTTTCTTTATTAGTTGTTTGAACTAGCCAGAACCTCTGAATTCAGATTAAGTGGCTGGGTTTGTTGTTGTCTTTATTATTTTTTCCCCTTTAGGATTTCTATTTTCTCTACTCAAATTAATCTCACCTTTAGGAAATGAGAAAATTCATTTGTGGCCCATTGTGTTGTCTAGTATAAGAGATGGGGTAGCATAAACTGCATGCATGGGTAGGTTTCGTGTTTCTGAGATATCTTTTTTTCTTTCTTTTTGCTGTTGTTTGGTACAAAGTATTGAACCCAGGAGCATTCTACCTGCAAGCTACACCCCCAGCCCTGCTTATTTTTTGTTTTGAAAAAGAGTCTCACTAGGTTGCTCAGAGTCTCACTAAGTTGTTGAGGCTGGTTTAAAAACCTGCGATCCTACTGCCTCAACCTCCCAAATACTGGGATTATACATGTGGGCCATCATGTCTGGCTTCTGCGATGCCTTTTGAAGTTGCCAGTTGCAGAGTGCTTCTGGAATATGTCTCAAATAGTGTGATACTACAGCACTCCTATGCAGGGGTTCAGTCTCAAACAACGAGGAATATCTGGAGGCTCTAAGGTTCAATTCCTTTTTCATCTCTGATTATGAAGACAAGCAGAAGAAAATGCATCTCTACTAACATTTAGCAGCATGTCTAACTGAGTAACTCATTCACATTTGATCTTCATGATAGTTAACTAGTTAAAATACGTGAACCTTAGTTTTCTCCTGTAGAATTGGAGTTATAATAAATCCCATGGTACAGAGATTTGATGACAAGTCAAGACAGTGCATGTACAATACCTAGCCATCAATACTGAATTGGTGCTCTTCCACTGGCAGTGTAGTATAAGGAGTGGCTATTCCAAGTGGCAGTATGAAAAGAGGACCAGTAGGGCAGAAAAGCCTCCAGAAAGGGCTGAAATGAATATATATATATGGAATATGTATATATATGTGTGTGTATATATATATACATATATATATATATATACATATATATATGGAATGCGATTCTGCAAAGAATTCTTCGTAGTTCAATGTGCTGAGAAGTTGTTGATAATGTATTAAAGGTTGAACAGTGGGAAAGGAGAAAAGAAGGTACAGGAAACAGAACTTCTCAAGTGGTGAGCCATGAGCCACACAAACTTAGATCACTTTGCATTAGATAAGAAATAAGGGGATTATGCAGCTGAACTAATTCATGGGTCTGGCTGACAGACTTCTGAGAATGAGATGACATTTTTGGTAAAATAATTGTTCTCAGGAATCGCTGATATTCCCCTGGACCTTCCATTCTTCATTCTTCATTTCTCTTGCATACTAAAGACATCGTTATTTAAGGGGAGATTTCTGGTTTTCTAATCAGAAATACAAATCAAACTGCATGTATTACTTTTTCCTTCTTTTTGTGGAGGTCTAATCAAGAGTGTGGATAATAACTGATATAAGAGCCCCATTTGACAGAAATTTGAACTTTGGCAAGCAAACCACTTTACGCTCACTTGGAAACACTTATTCAGTCACAACCACTTGTCCATTCTGTTTGTGGAAGCAGCTTACGCCTGAGAACTGCCAATATGTTTCCAAATTCAATTCTCACTCTACATTATGGAAAAGAAACTGAAGTACTCGGGAACTAAAAACCTCTTTGAATACGGAATTCAAGTACATTGCTCAATTTGGAACTGGCAAAGGATGCAGAGGGACAAAGCAGAAAATGGATGCAGAAAATGGATGTTCTAATTTTCTTTCTACTCCAGATGGAGACATTTAAAAGAAACATGCTTTTAGGATCCCAGAACAAACCAGTGGAGCTTGGAATATGAAGACCACACATTACTGTATAATACATATGGAATGTCTTTGCTATACTCCTTAGCTTTTAACCTATGTTCTGACATAGTTTTTGTGGTGTAAATTTCCTGATGTTCAGGCAATACAAATTTTCTGCACACACACACACACACACACACACACACATGCACAAACACATGTATACTATGCACATAGCTATAGAAAAAGGAAGGCATTTTGCAAAATCTCACAGAAACAAGTTTGAGAAGTACATAAAAAGAAAAGAATGTGAGAATTACTTTGTGTTTGTGTGTGTCTGTTTCCACAGGTTTAATTTAGGTGGCCTGCTATTTTCCCCGGGAACATATTTCAGCAGATGTTGTGGCAGGTTGATAGTAAATGATTTTTCAACTCAGAACAAAAATGAAGGCAAGTCACTCTAATCAAATAAACTCTTAATAGCCTCTGGTCATTGAGAAAATTCAATGGTCTAGTCAAGTTTAACAATCAATAGTGGTCACTCCAAATTTGACCATAGTTAAAAAGCAACAAAACTTAGACAAGTTCTCAAAGATTAAAAGTTCTTTCAGTCAGAAGCAAATATGTCAGAATCTAGAAAGAAATAAATACATCGAAATCTCCAAGCAAATTAGGATGTTTCACAAAAGATAATAAAGCTCTGCTCAGAAAAAAAAACAATGATGATGTTTCCAAATCAGTTGTAAAGTTATTGCTGAAGATAAAATTTCAGTGACTTGGAACCAGCATTTTTATGCTTAGGAATCATGTATTTTATCTGATATTTGTTTAATTGTGTAATGTGTAGCATTCAGTTGAAGCAGACATAATATTATGAACCCTGATGTTTGAAGGCCTTTGCATCTAAGATTCCCAAACCAGGGGTCTCAGGAGAAAACATTGCTCAGTAGTTAAGAAGTCCACCATACAGGGGTATGTTTGAACCCTGACTCATCACTCTTGGCTCTACTGAAATAAGTACTTTTTCTTTAAGAACCTCAGTTTTCTCATTTAAACAGTGAGGCTATTTATAGTGTCTACTTCATATCATTTAACTCTCTTAACAAGAAAATTAAATTACTCAAGGTAAGATGTATAATACCTAGAAGAGAGTAATCATTACATAATAATATAATATGTAACTAATAGAGGTATTATGATTCTGTGTTGGTTCAGACTGGCAAACTCATTTGTTAGACTAATAATAAGGTTACTATCTGAAAGCTGGATGTGGTGGCGCATACAAGTAATCTCAGTACTTGGAAAGCTAAGACAGGAGAACCACAGGTTTGAGGATAACATCAGTAATGTAGGGACACTCTCAATCTAATGAGACCCTGTTTCAAAACAAAAAGGGTTGCGGATGTAGTTTGGAGGTAGAATGTTCATGGGTTCCCCAGTATCACACAAAGAGGTTACTATATTACAGTGGTTTAAATATAGAGTCCGCCTGTATTTATAAAACATCTACTGTATATAAAGTACTTTGCTAGCTTTAATAAAATATGAAAGTGAATATAGCATCATTTATTGGTATTAAGTAGTTTATGATCAAGATGAAGATATGATGACTGTACACAAGTGACTCGAATGTAAAGTAAAATTGTGACAGGTAAAATACTGTAGGTAAATATTCTATGGTGGTAGGAAGAGAATGGAAGTATCTATTGACCTACCGTAAAGTGAAAAATAAAGGATAGTTATTATTTTTACAATTATTATTGCTAATTACAAATCCAAAGCACTTCTTTTCTAGAACTGGGGATTGAATCTAGGGACATTCCACTTCCAAGCCACACTCCCACCAGCCCTTTTTTATTTGTATTTTTATTTTGAAACAAAGTCTTAGTAAGTTGCTAAGGCTGGCCTTGAGCCTGTCACCTTCCTGTTTCACCTCCCCAAGTACTGAGATTACAGGAATGTGCCACCACACCTAGGTTAAATCCAAATATGCTTACAGAGCTAAACAAATAGGTCTATTTAAACACAAAGGTATCATGGAATGATTTATTAACTCTATTAAGAGTATTCACATGAAATCTCTTTTGTTAACAGCAATTGAAAGGAAAGTAGACAAAAACTATTGTAAAAAGTTAAGACTCTATGACTATACTGTGCTTAAGGGGAGAAGACTCATTGAGAAGAAATCTATGACTGATTAAAATACAGGCTATCCCATTAATCACACAATGCATTAGATAACAAACCGTGGTTGTTAACTTGATGTGCACCATTGAACATGGAGAAAAATATCACATAGGCAGACAGGTGCACCAGTGTATGACAATGTAATAGCTTGTGGATATATTCTTTTTGTAAATATGACTGCAGCATATCCAGTGTCTTACTGCTTTGTGCTATAAAATAAGGTTATTCTTTAAGTCACAGAGATTAATGCTGCAGATTTTTCAACATTGAAAAAAAATCACACATTTGAATAGAAGAAAAGGTGAGGTAGAGATGCACATTTTTCACCCAGAGTATGCCATTCTAATATTTCATTTAGTTTTCTAAGAGAGCTCTGAAGACTGAGATTTAAAAAAAAATGTTTGAGAAAAAGAAAAACCAACGACATATTCCACTGACAGGTAATTATGGGAACTAATTTCAAAGCCTAAACTATAATCAAGGATATTTAACTGTCTGTGCTATATGGATCTAGTGAGCCTGTCCTGAAAATTTGCTGATAGAACAAATAGGAAAGAACAGAAAAGTGCTGCATTCTGCAGACTGGGAAAACTCTTTTCAGAAAAAAAAACCATAGATTTCTTTTAATTTTGTTTCAAGAAATATACAAAATTAGCACTTAAGAGTCTATTAAAATTATTTTGATCTGGTCCTTTGTTCTAATTTGCTTGACAAAACGACATATATTCTATAAACTGTGCCAAAATTTCACTGAATGTTATTTCTGCCTGTGTTGTCCAGTATGGCAGCTACTAGTCACATGTCCCTACTAAATACTTGAAATGTAGCTAATCTGAATAGAAATCGGCTGTAAGTATAAAATACACACCAGATTTCAATGCCTTAGTGTGTGTGTGTGTGTGTGTGTGTGTGTGTGTGTGTGTGTGTGTGTGTATTACCAGGGACTGAACGCAGGGATAGTCTACCTCTAAGCTACACCCTCAAACCTATTTTATGTTTTATTTTGAAACAGGGTTTTACTAAGTTGTTGACAGTCTCACTCAGTTGCTGAGGCTGTCCTTGAACCTGTGATCCTCCTGTCTCAGTCTCTCATGCAGTATATTCATATGTCAGTGCTGTTTTATGTGATTTATAAAGTAAACTACTCAGCTTGGTGTGATGGCACATGCTTGTAATCCCAGTATTTGGGAAGCTGAGACTGGAGGATCTGAGTTTGCAGCCAGCCTCTGCTACTTAGGCCCTCCACAACTTAGTGAGACCCTGTTTCAAAATAAAGAATAAAAAATAGGGCTGGGGCTATAGCTCGGAGGTAGAATGCCCCTGGGTTCAATCTCCAGTACCGAAGGAAAAAAAAAGTAAACCATTGATCACTGATATTGGATATAACATTCTCAGTATCCCAACCTCCTCAGAACCACATAAAAATGACTCACATTCTGATCACTTTTTGTTTTAGGTTGTATATAAATAGATTTACATAAACATTTAATTCAACATATATATTTAAGAAAGGCACAAGAAAAATAGGATGCAATCATACACACACTTACACACACATATATGAATTACATATCTGTATATAAAGACAACATTGCAAAGTCTAAAACAATAATACATTTGTTGCATGTTTATCTGAAGGATATGTCCCACCTATTATTCCAGTAATAGAAATATTGCTATTACAAAGGATAACTCTTCCCCCTATGTTGTCTGAAAGTTTATTGAAAATTTATTCTCATTGAAGAATTTTAAATGAAGAAGTCAATGCAAATCAATTATATAAGTATCTTTACAAAAGCCCCTCTCACCTGTCACTGCACAAACAAAATCAAACAAAGTGTCTCCCTCCTCCTAGAAAGACTATATAAAACATATTCCTTTACTTTTTCACTGTTTTTTTTTTTTTGGCGGTACTGGGGATTGAACTCAGGGGCGTTCTACCCCCAGTCCTATTTTTTATTCATTATTTTGAAACCGGGTCTCACTAAGTTGCGGAGGGCCTCCCTAGGTAGCTGAGGCTGGCCGCGAACCCGGATCCTTCGGTCTCAGCCTCCCGAATGCTGGGATTACAAGTGTGCGCCACCATGCCCGGCTACTTTTTCACTTTTTAAATACTTTTATTGGTGCATTATAATTGTACATTATAGTGAGTTTCAAAGTGATATAGGCATACGTGCATATAGCACTTGGTGTGTTTCTCTCAGGATCCCACCTTGTTACCCACCGCTCCCTGTACATATTAGTGAGCTTTGTAGTGATACTTCATATATAAACACAGGAGATCAGCTAGGGAGGGGAAACACCCAAATGTAGTCACAAGGAAAAAATAATATCATAGGTGATTCTCAGGATTTATTGCATGGGGTGCTCTGATAGACTGGCTTTGGGTTGATAACATCTACATACATCTCTTTTACCTAATAGTGCATATATATCTCAAGGTGAGCCATTTATGTTTTAATTTGCATTGGCTAAGATTAGTCCTGCATTTACATTTTTAAAATAGTGTGAATTTTCAAGCATTATCTCCATATACAATTGGAGTGCTGTAGTTGTTTCTTGAGGCACAGAGCTGCCCTACGCCAGGAGTGTTCTAATGATGACCTTAGTGGTTGATGTGTTCTGACATGCCTTTTATGTGTGTGTGTGTGCATTGGACGGGAGTGTTAATCTCTGAATATGCCCTGTGTAGAAGTTGTAAGTCTTTTATGGCCACTGCTGGACTTAAGTATGTGGACCAGAACTATGGTTAATCCCTATGAATCTGGAGAGAATAATTATCTTACATTTGAAAGTCTGAAGCAGAAACAGCTTGTGGATTTTAAATTTTCATTGTCCAGTGCAGTAAGCCATTAAATACATGTGGCTATTGAGTACTTGAAAAGTAGCTAAAATGACAGATAAATAGGACTTTTTATTTTATTTAAATAAATTTTATAACTTAAAGTTAAGTTTTTTAACTGAAAAGGTTCTGTGTTGGATTTTGGATTTCAAACCCAGGGCTTCACATATATGAGTGTTTGACCACTGAGCGACACCACTAACAGGTAAATTTAAATTTATAAACCTATGTTAGATTCAGTGATTTGAAAACCTTTGGGTATAAAACAACTACAGATTTACTTCTTTTAAATGTATACTTTATGATATCTAAATACAGATCAAGTATTTCTAATAAAATATCAAATAGATATGTGTGAAAGTATAAAACACAAAGCAGATTTTGAACACATATGTTACTTAGGCTGCAGATGCATGCCAACATGCCTCGATCTTTTTGTTATTCCAAGGTAGCTACTAGAAAATTGAAATTATATATGTAGCTTACATTATATTTCTATTGGACAGTGATGTTTAAACCATAGAGGGGAAGACATAGAAATATCCTGGATATACCAAGATCATAAATGAGAGATAATGACAAAAGGGGAGAATTGGTGATGAAAGGTGGAGCGATAGAGAAGCAGGTACTTACTCTGCTGTCTGGTCAGATCAGTAGCTTGTGAAGCCTAAACTGACTTACAGTCTCAGGCTCAAGAACTGGAAATTTCAACTTTTTGTGCCTTATGTTAAGTAACGAACATGCTGCTGCTTTTTACTAGTTATTTTAATTCTTACTAGTTTTATTTTAAAAAGTATTACTGTACTTAAATCTCCTTTCACCTTCTTACATAGCATTGAATGAATTACATAGAGAATTACATGACAGAAAGAGAGTCACCAGAATTATAGAACAGAAAAAAAAAGTTAAAAAAGTTAAATATTATTTCAGTTTTATTGAAATCCAATGCAACATTATTTTGGACATACTTTGGCACATGAAATATACTCCATAGTTAAATATTGGGCTTAATTAATGAATCATTGAACAGTTTGGAACACATTACATTCCATTGTGTTTGCCATGGAAGTTTTATTGCCCTTGTTCGATTGAAATAGCCTTTCTTTGTACTCAAGTTAAAATGCAAGCTCCCTATAGAAAATATCAGAAATACCAACAGACAAAATGGAAAAAATAATAATCACTTGTAACCTATGCCACTCAGAGATAATGACTATAACTTTTGCTTGCATTTCTTTCATGGAAATGCTGTTGGATTTTAGAAAAGATTTGGTATGCTTTAATAAGCACTGTACCACAAACCTGTGTTTAATACTTTTTACCCCCTTTAAAAAAAAAAAAACAAAAAAAACTCTCTTTGGACTGTAACCCAGACTGAGGTTATTAGTTGTAGAAACAACAACTTAATAAATGATGTCTTGTGGCTTGAAATATTATTCACAGAGATTTCCAAAGTGCCAAAAACATAAAACCAGGAAGTATTTTATTCAATAGAAAATCTTGTTGAGCATTTCCTGAGACCATTACGAAGATAAAGAGTCTGTGGATGAAAGAGGAAACATGAATTCTGAATCCTGAAGAGCCTGTGCTTATTAGTACTTGCAGCAGAATTCATGAAGGGCTACCTCATCAGGAGATTGATGAAGCCTCATTAGGTGGAGGTTTCAAGTGTTTTGAGAGTAATCTCTCACAAAAAGCCCTGGAACGGTCTAAAGTGGATACTAGACAAACATGCCTACCTGCCAGCATTGCCCTTTGATTGGAGAGTTTGTGTGTGTTCCTTCTTGAAGACGAAGATGTGAACCCAAGTGTAAAATTATGCGCAAATTTAGCAGTACTAGTTCTGGAAATGCAAACTGGTGACCCTGAAGTTAGGCAGGCTCCTTGAGATGAAGTGGGGTGCAAAGTGGCATCAAATCTTCAGCTACTCATTTTCTTTCTCCCTGCTTTCACTCTAGCTACTATTGTCTTTTTATTCAGTTTTGCCATTACATCTATTTTTAGGTTAGGTGAAAAATGAAAATGTGCATCTTGAAGTTAGGAATAACAAAGGCTCGGTGCAGTGTTCCAGAACCTCCTGTGTCTGTTGATTTTCACAATTAGTATTTAAATACTAGCATCTTTACTGTCCCTTCATCAACTCCCATGCTATCCCTATAAACAGAGGAACTTAGAATATGCTGTAAATGCTTGATGTCTGAGATAAGTTCTGGATTTAGATTAATGTCACAAATCCTTAGAACTCTTAGAAAATTTCAGGTTTCTTCAGGTCTCTGGTTCAACTGGCAGTGAATATGTTGGTAGGTAAAGTGTACCATGCTCATGTGAAGTACAAGATGAGGACTTTCTGCAAATTCCCTTGAACTAGGTTAAATACTAGAAACTTATATGCTTGATTTAAGAACATGGTACTTATTTTAGTTCTGATCTAAACTTCATTGAGTGTGTTAGCTTCAAATGATGTTAAGGTAGCCATTGTTCCATGGCAGGCTTGCCATTAAGCTGCCTAGGATTTTATAGTTCAAGACAGGCTACAGTGGGCAATATCACAAATAAGATATAGATGGTTGTATTAAGAATATCTGATGTACCAGGCATCAGGCACCCGGCACAAGACACCAGGCACAAGAAATAAAAAGGGCTGTGACTGTAGCTCAGAGGTAGAATGTGCCTGGATTTAATCCCCAGTAAAACATATGCACACACATATACCTTCTGACACATACTCAGTTCCAAATGACAGTATTCACCAATGGTTTCTATTTATGTAATCATACCTTCATTTCTTTTATTTTTTATTTTTATTCCTCTTTTCATTTTATTCTTGGCCAGGCACTATAATGAGCTCTGGTAGTAGGTATACTTATATATAAACAATAGGCAGATTTCTGACTTCTTAGAGATAGATATTAATTCTTATTTACATAATATCCCTAAATTACTATAAAGAAAACAGTGAGTAATTTTACAGTTTTATTTGAAGTGGTGCTAACACAGTATGGGGATTCAGAAAAATCTTCCTTAAAGTGACATTTAAGTGGATGCAAAGTTCTATGATATATTGCTATTTGCTGTGAAAGTGAAGATAAACATGGCATAATTCCTATTCCCGAAACAACATGCAACCAATAATAATAGTCATCTATGAAAAGGACTGTAGAAGCATATAAACTATAGTGGGTCCCAATGATTGTGGGCAATTAATTCTATATTAGTCATCTTAAGAAAGGGCTTATGAAAAGAAATAACTTTAGATGGAAATTTGAAGAACACCAGTTTTGAAGGCTGAAGGAGATCACCAGGTAAATGAGACAGGAGAGAACAACCATAGCAAATAATGTCTTGGAGTTGAGAATATGGTGCTTGATATGTTTGGTAAAACTGTAAGAAGAGGGAAATGCCTGGAAAGGTGGGGAGATAGTTTAGAGGTAAAATTTAAGGCACGTAATGTGTGGTATGAAAGAATTTATACTTCTCTTTTATGAGTGAAAGGCAATGGACTGATTTAATCAGGTGTTTATCATGGATATTGTTTTCATTGGATTTTATTATACCATTTACTTTGTATTACATAGTACAGTGCTTTAAAGTGGTGAAATATACACAAACTTTGCAGTAGTAACTATTTCAAAAACACAATCCAGTGACAATACATTCACAAGTTGCAAAACTCTACAGTTAATATCAACTTTAGACTGGTCATTCTGAATGCCAAAGGTAGGATGGATCTGAATACTGCAGAGTCTGGATTCAAAGAGACTGAAGAAGAGGCCACTGTAATAGGAATTGAGAGGAAACGGATGGACCACAATTATGGCAGTAGCCAGGGAGATTTAAGAGATACTTAGGAGTGAAAATCAATTCTAATTGAAGAGTGACTGGCTAGGATAAATGAAGGAGATAGGACTTCTGAATGTATTGAGATTTCTACCTTCTGGGTAATTTATAGACTCCACAGAGCCAGTGCCAGCTAGAAGAAAGGCTTAAAGATTTGGGGTTTGAATTCTGGCTTTATCCTTTGCAAATTAAGATATTTGGAAAATGTTAGGGAAAGTCACTTAGCCACACTTTTCCCACCTATACAAAAATGTCTTAAAGTCATTTTGTGGAATTCTAAGAAAGATAATTATAAAAATGTTTAGCAAAGTTTCTTGCTCATAATCTACATTCAACATGCATTTCCTTTGTGGAAACTAAAAGGTCCCTGAGGAAGGATAAAATATATGATTTTATTTTTAGGCATGAGGAGTTAGAAATTGGTATTGTGTATCTAGATGGATATTTTTAGCAGGTGTTCAATGGTAGAAGTTAAAAACTTGGGTGAAAAGTTGAGCCTAAAGATTTAGAGATAAGATTATTCAATGATAGCTGAAATTGTATGAGTGTGTAACATTCCTGTAGGTATAAAGGGAGAAACGATTGAAGGTGTTCTCTGGTCTCTAATGTCGAATAGGTAGGCAGAAGAGGGAGAGCTCTGGAAAACAAGAAGAACATGGCTTACATAACAGAAAAATATAAAAAATAAGAAGCCTTGTCTAGCATACCATGGTAGTCATGCTTTAAGAAGGAAACCATTAGCACTCTGACAAACCTTAGAATTGACAAGTAACTTGAAGAATAAAGAGAATTCTTTGTAACAACTAAGAATCACTGAAAACATTAGAGAGAATAACTTCCATGTGATGGTGAGGAACAGAAGACAAACTAGTGAGGAAAAACAAAGTGAAGAAATAGTCATGGGAAGTAAAATGCTTTTCTAAGATTTCAAAATGAAGACAAGGAAGAGAAATGAAGCAAATGCTCTAGAAGATACTGCAGGTGAAATCATAGAAATCATCATATAAAGCATTAACCTAAGATGGAACAAGGCATAACCTCCCTTCCATTCAGACCGTAAGCAAGTCAGGTTAGAAAGTATATTAACAATTGGAAGTTAACAAGCCTCTATTGTTAAATCTATTGTTTTTTCTTATTGGTTTTTGTTTTCATGTGTTCTAATAAAATGTTTTGAGTACCTAATTAGACTGGCTAACACTTCATATTATCTCTAGGTAAAATCAATCATAATATTTTCACTCAGAAAAAGCTGAATGAAAACTCACCTTTGTTCACTGTCTCCTGAAAGTAACAGAACAGTGAGAATATTTCTTCTTAATAAAATATCTTCAAGAGTAATGGAGTCTCATAAATTGTACCATCAGTGCTAATTTTTAAGACTTTCAGAGAAATATCTTTCCCTAATTATTTATATATTCTAGATAACTGTTATAAACTAAGTTTCCTGCAGGGTTGACATCAGGACATTGGAGTATGTGTTAGCTCTTAAAATATAATTGCTCCAGTATTGAAATGGTTTGTATTGTTTATTGCTATAAATGAAATTTCATTTAAGCATTTGCTTACTGAGAGGATATTTTTACATGTCCTTGTTTGGTTAGGTGAATCATTAGCTCAAACTTAAATTAGAATTGTAAGCATTTAATTTTGTATCATGTTTATATTTGAAAAACACAAGTATTATAATACCTTTCCTAATAGATGAACACATGATTTAATTAAATTATCTTCTCCTCATTGTATTATAAACACATAAACACAAAAAACAACCAGCCTCTTCTCTTAAAGGTGTTCTACAAGTGATAAAGATCAGCTTCTAGATATATAATATAAAGTCATTTCAGTAAATTGAGGGTAGAAGGATCATTCATTTAAAAAACACTGTTTAAAGCTGATGGGAAGTCAATTGAAAATCAACTTCTCAAAGGCTTTCAAAGGAGTCAATGTATATAGAAAAGGAAGGGTTCCTGGGTACCTTTATTCTATATGTAGCTTAATAGCATATCATATTTTGACTACTCTTTTCAGGTCCACTTAGAATTATATTTTACTTTTTATCATAATGAGATGATCTATACTATATTTTAGTCCTTGGTCTTCATTGCTTCTTTTCTGCTATCTGGGTGATCTCCATCCTATTTTCAGCTTTGCTACCTACTTTTTTATAGTGTCTTTGAAATGTGTTTTATTAGTTTTGGCCCTCTTGCTATATTCATATATGTAAACACAAACACTGAAGACATATCATTTTTGCTAGCCCCAAAGAATTCATACTTAGTCTTTTAAAACTAAATTTGTACCTTTTCTGTTAAATTTATTTGTCCTACTGTAGTATACAAACTCTGGAGATAAATTGGGAAGAAATCATAATTTCACTCTTTAGGTAAAATCAAAGTCAGTATGTTGAACTGCACTCTATGGTTTTCCTTAAACATGCATTTGTTTTCTATAGTTTTTTTTTTTTTTTTTCCTGGTATTGTGGTTTGAACTCATGGGTATTTTACTTCTGAGCTCCTCTCATGGCCTATTTATATATTTTTTAAATTTTGAAATAGGGTCTCACTAAGTTGCTGAGACTGTCCTTGAATGCAATGGTGATACCATTGTCTCATCTTCCTAAGTACTGGGATTTCAGGCATGTCTGACTGTGCCTGGCTCTATTTTTATACTTTTAAAAAGAATATTGGCATCCTGATTTAATTTTTCTTCCTATGTCAATATTAGTAATATATACTTTAAATAAAGTATCCCTTTCAGAGGCTGAGACCGGAGAATCCGGGTTCGCGGCCAGCATCAGATATCTAGTGAGGCACTCCACAACGTAGTGAGACCCTGTTTCCAAATAAAGAATAAAAAATAGGGCTGGGGGTATAGCTCAGAGATAGAATGCCCCTGAGTTCAATCCTCAGTACCGCAAAAAATAAATAAATAAATAAATAAATAAATAAATAAATAAATAAAATATCCCTTTCATTTAAGTTTTAAATATTATAATCATACCATTGTATAAATCTCTTAAAGATATATATATATATATATATATATGTATATATAATCTATAGTTTTCCTTCTTTTTACATTCCTATTCTTTAAAATGTTTTTTTTTTTTTTTCTGTACTGGGGATTGAACTCAGGGGCATTCTACCTCCAAGCTATACCCTCAGCCCTATTTTTTATTCTTTATTTTGAAACCAGGTCTCACTAAGTTGTGGAGTGCCTCACTAGGTAGCTGAGGCTGGCCTCGAACCCGGATCCTCCGGTCTCAGCTTCTCGAATGCTGGGATTACAAGCGTGCGCCACCACGCCCGGCTTTAAAATGTATTTTTAATTGTTCAGTGTGGACAAGAACTTTTTAAATTAGGTGTGTTTTATTTATGATATAGTCTAATTTTCCTTCTTTGTGTGTTCTGAGTTTATTTTGTTCTTTTTCTAGCTGCTTATTTTGAATATGCTTTTCAATTTTTAAAATATTTTTAATCTTTTTGATATATGATGATTAGAAAGGAACATTCTTAAACACATATATTAGCCATATGTTACAAGATTCGGTATGTAATATTTTCATTGTAGTTTAGGTATTTAATAATAGACTGTTTAGTTTCATCTTTAATTCATGAATTATTTAGAAATACGATTTTTAGTTTCCCAATATATGAAGTATTTTTCATTCTTTGTTGTTAATTTTTAATTTTATTGACCATGGCCTGAATAATTTTCCTCTATAATATTAATTCTTTGAAATTTGTTGAAAAATTTTTGTTGAACTTAGATAAGTTAATGTTAGCTCTAAAACCTCAAAAGCTTAATGAAATAAACTTATTTTTAATTCATAGGAAATACAAAACAGATGCTCCAAATAAGAAGCTTCTCTGATATTATAAAATATTGCTATATATGGGTGGCCCACCAATGACTGGAGAATTTTTCCTTCAGTTTATATGTACCAAGCCTGGAAACATTCTCATCAGTTGAACTCACATTTCTTTGATCAGGATTCAGTTATATAGACCATTTAACTGTTGGGGAGACTGGAACTATAGTCTAACCATGTGCCCAGGAGGATAGAGATTCAGTTAGGGAAAAGGCTAGGTAGTGTGGGCTAAGCTATGTACCTTGTCAATTCTTATAAGTGCTCCATATTCATTAGAAGGGAAAATCTACTTTTGAGCTAGGTTCAGGGCTTGATACATCATGTTTAAGGTCATTTATTGTGTTTTACAGATCTGTAACCTTTCTTTTATAAAGAAATCTAAAGTTTAATAAATCTGAAGTTTAGATTCAGTAGATTCTAGAAGAGGTATATTAAAGTTTCCTATCATGGTTATGGAAATTATATCATCTATATTTTTCCCTTTTTTCAAGTCTCAAGACTATTGCTAGGCTCCAACAAATTTATTGTTATACATTCTGGTCTCATTACTATTATATCATTCTTCAATCTTCTTAGTTGCATTTTGTTTAAATTATCTTATGACCTAACAATAATGTAATATCTGCTTTCTTTTGATTAGGATTTGCTAGATATTCAGTACTTTGATTTTCACAGCAAGTTTGTCATGCTTTAGGTTTAACCCTTGTAAATAGCTCATAATTAGATTTTAAATATTTAATAGTTGATCTTCTGGAGCCGGGCGTGGTGGCGCACGCTTGTAATCCTAGCATTTGGGAGGCTGAGACCAGAGGATCCGGGTTTGCAGCCAGCCTCAGCTACCTAGTGAGGCCTCTGCAACTTAGTGAGACCCTGTTTCAAAATAAAGAATAGAAAATAGGGCTGGGGGTATAGCTCGGAGGTAGAATGCCCCTGAGTTCAATCCCCAGTACAGCAAAAAAAAAAAGTTGATCTTCTGATGTATGTATGATTTGTTTTTTTGACTACTGGGGCTTGATCCTAGAGGTAAACTACCACTGAACTATATTCCCAGCCATTTTTACTTTTCTATTTCAAAATAGTTTCCCAGATTGGCCTCCAAATTGTGATCTTCCTGCCCTAGTCTCCAGAGTAACTGGAATTACAAATGTATAAATAGGAACCCAGCCTATTTATATTTATTTTGATTATTATTGTGCTTTCTTCTGCTCTGCACTTCCTTTACTTTTTTTCTCTTTTTAGTTGCTTCTGTTGAATCAGTGGAACTGTATTTTTCCCCTCTATCTCCCTTTGAAGACGTGGATACTATACATTCTATTTTCATCCTTTAAGAGCTACATTTTAATATCTTATAACAAAGTAAAAAGTGTGTGTGTGTGTGTGTGTGTGTGTGTGTGTGTGTGTGTGTGTTTGCGTCAAAGATCTTGGTGACTATTGCTTTTATCTAAATACCTTACTTTTTGTATGTAGCTTTCATTTTTTCACAAGTCTTTTTGTTAAATACACATATTGGTGCGTGATAGTCTTACATCATAATGCAGTTCACAGTGATGGTGACATACACACACATACAACACTTGGTAAGCTTTCCCTCAGCTCCCTCCCCATTACCCTCTTCTCCATACATAGTACTGAGATTGACTGGTATTCTAACATATGTACATAAAGTCACTGGATGTTATTCCTTAATTCCTCTTTTATCTTGACACAAATCTTATTTTATGCTTAATAATTATTAATATCTGTTTATTTTCTTTTTGCATTTCTACTTCTAATGTTTCTTTTTTAATTGGTGCCTTATATTTAATTATTATAATGAGGTTCAGAGTGAGAGAAACATACATGCACATAGCACTGTGTGTTTCTTTCTAGGTCCCACCGTGCTCCCTCCACTTCCTCATACATACTATTAACATTGATATTGATATCTTCACATATGAAAATTGGATTATTTGAACTATTCCATCATGAAATTGTCCCTTTTACCTCCCCATCTGCCTCCCGAAATCTCCTTCCACTATTCTTCTAGCATCTTCATTTATTTATCTTGAGCCCTGTTTGTTTCCCAGTTTCTCTCTAGCTTCCACAAATGAGTGAAAACATATGACCCTTCACTTTCTATCTCTGGCTAATCTCATTTAGCATAATATTCTTGAGTTCTATCCACTTTCCTGCAAATGGCATAATTTTGTTCTTCTTTATATTCTATTGTGTTTATAGACCACAATTTCATAATCCATTCATTGGTTGATGGACACAACACTTAGGCTGGTTTTGTTGTTTGGCTACTGTGAGTTATGCTGCTATTAACACGGATATGCATGTATCCCTATGGTTTTCTGTCTTCAGTTCCTTTGGAAAGATACCCAGGATTGGTATATCATAAGGTTACTCTATTCTCAGGCTTTTGTGGAACATCCACACTGTCCTCATTAGCAGCTGTACTAATTTGCAATCTGCCTCCATTACATAAAATCTCATGTCAGTAAGAGATATGATGAGATTACAGAATTGAACAAGTTTGGGGAGGGACAGTTTTTCTTTCTGGTGATATTTTCTTGGTTATTTCTTTCTTATTTTCCACGGGTTTTGTGTGTGTGTGTGTGTGTGTGTGTGTGTGTGTGTGTGTGTGTGTGCATACATGTACAGTTTGTTATTTTCTGGGACTGAGAGAACAAATCATATTATTACAAAAATCAATCTAATTTATTTTCAAATATCATAGCCAACTCATTAGGGATTCAAGATTTGACCTTCTCAAGGTAAGAGTATTGTTTAAAACTCTAGCATATCAGAATTCTCTCCAGCAGACTAAAGTTTTTTTTTTTTTTTTTTGCGGTACTGGGGATTGAACTCAGGGGCATTCTACCTCCGAGCTATACCCCCAGCCCTATTTTTTATTCTTTATTTTGAAACAGGGTCTCACTAAGTTGCGGAGGGCCTCACTAGGTAGCTGAGGCTGGCCTCGAACCCAGATCCTCCGGTCTCAGCCTCCCAAATGCTGGGATTACAAGTGTGCGCCACCATGCCTGGCTTTAAACTTTTAAACTCTAAAGAATTTAAGTGTAATAATCACCATGTAGAAAAGTGTGAACAAATCTTTATGGCAAAAATTCATGTGTAAATGTATTTGTGTATACTTGTTTGTGTTCAGGCTTGGATAAAAATAATGAAAAATGAATTCTAAATTATCAACAAAGTTTTCCTAGATTAGAGTGCTGAAAGAGGAATCACAGAGCGGGGAGAAGCGGACAACAAGCTCATCTCTTAGTTGGTTTTCCTATATTAGTCATTTAACTATGTGCATGGATATCAAAGCATCATGTTTTACATATAAAATATATATTAAAATAAAGCTTCAATGAAATAATTTAAACCAGACCATGTATGAAGTTAATACATCTCAATAAAATTTGGGGGGAGATCGATCCTAAATCATTGAAAAGTTGTAGATATCATTATTATGAACTTTAAATTTATTACCTGAGAGATATCAGTGTTCATATTTACTCCAAGTACATTATCATTTATTCAGCATTTCATCAAAATATAGAGGCAACAAGCAAGGAAGCTCCTAGAGGTCTGCCCATGTGTAAAAGATTTGCAAGCACCTTTACCTACCATTGAATCAAGACTCTAAACTGTTTCCTGCTAGTAAATTGTGGTGTTCATTTTCTGAAACAAGTTTCCAGAATAAAAGAATCAAAATAGAGTGGGAAGTTCATGGATTTTAGAATTGAGTAGGTCTGAAATATTTCTCTTTCTTTATTCTTAAAATGAGATGCACTGATATTACCCACTTATTTGTTGAGAGTTCAATTGGATGATGTATATAAGGCACTTATAAGGGTGCCATGCATATAAAAAGCATTCAGTGGAAACAACTAAAAGAAAACAAATATCCAACTTGCTCTTGGAACACAGACTTAGGAGAAAGCGATTTAACAAACCTCAACTACTCAGGACTAAGTTTTGGACATTTTTTTTTTTCTGTGCATATGTGTGTATTTGTGATACCATGATGAAGATTAAATATTTATTATTAAACATTGCCCACATAAAACTTGGTGATAAATATGGAAACAGTAACAAAGCAAAGATTGAAATAGAATTCAGCCTTAGAAACATAAAAGTTGGCCTAATTACAGCCATTAATGAGAGTTACAAACAATGCTTTCTTTATTATCACGTAGCATATTATATTTTGTGCACATTGTAATATACCAGTGTTACTTCCTGTACAACTCCAGGTACATCACATGCCCTCTCACTGTGCTCCTTGCCTCATGATATAGATAAAGATGTTCATTATAGAAACTCTTAAGTTCTATTTCACGTTTAGACATTACGGCTTTATGACCACAAAGGGGCTCAAGTTCCAGTCTTCTCTAGTCTGAGTCAATACTTATGAGAATCATGAAAGACCTCCTGTCTGAGTCTGTGTATTTGTTTTCTGGGTGTGTTCCAAATTTTTTGTCTCCTCCTCACTTGTTATCCCCATTAGTTCTTCAAGCTTCTTCTCCATATATTTCTTTAGTGTCCTTCGTATTTCCTTCATTTTCCTCCGATGAGAGATACAAAAATGAAATCTAAAGTACCGAAAGAAGAGAAGGCCACCTTCAATGTCAGGAGTCCCACTCTTTATGACAATTATATAACATCATCTTCATTTCTGGATACCTCTCCTCCATTTCTTTATGTTCCAACTATTACCCCATCAAACTTCTATCATTTCATTCCTGTATCATTTACCAGATACTGAAGTGACTTCTTTCCCTTTTTCCCATTCAAGGAGAAGGAAGTTTGGGTGATCTCTTTGGTAAAGGGATGCTTGACCCAGTGTTTATATGGAGGGAGGAAAACTCACAGTAACAAAAAACTTGCAAATATTGCTAATTCTGCCAGCAAGACCAGAAATAGTGAAATTTCTCGACTCTCGGCCTTCTTTGGCTCCTCTTCTGGAAGGAGAAAAAGGAAAAAAAAATAATAAAATGAATTTTGAAGAAAAAAAATAGTTATCTAGGTTCTTTATCCAGAATAGACTCAAGTTTGGTTTGCCTTGTACACTTCTTCACTGTTTCTTGGTTCTTTTAGCGCCTATGATCATTAGACCCCTAGGTTTTATAAACCTTACTACTCTTAGGCTAATTTCTCAATGTCTTTTCCAGCCTTTTCATTTCTCAGCCCTTGAATTCTCCTAGAACCAAGTTATTTATAGTTGGATAAATTGTGTCCAACATATTTGTGTGTGTGTGTGGTACTGTGGCTTGAACTCAGGGGCATTCTTCCTCTGAGCTATACCCCAACTCTATTTTTTTATTCTTTATTTTGAAACAAGGTCTCACTAAGTTGCGGAATGCCTCACTAGGTAGCTGAGACTGGCCTCGAACCCTGATCCTCTGGTCTCAGCCTCCCAAATGCTGGGATTACAAGTGTGCGCCACCATGCCCGGCTGTGCCCAACATTTTACTTTTTATTTTATAACATTATCATGGGCTATATAGAAGGTGCACAAGCACTTGTTAAAGAAATCAATGAACAATAGTTCCTTGACCCCTGACACCTCAAATTGCTACACCACAATCTATGTCACCTCCACAATATTCTCCTTTGAAGCATTGGTTGGTGATGCGAAGACAGGTCCAACAGTCAAGAATTGGACCTTCAGTCACAACTGAGAAAGAAAAAAAAAAATTAGAAGGGGGATATAGCAAAGAAGTTCCTTGGCCAAAACATCAGCTATGGAATAGATCTCATGTATCCCCAGAACTGTTAGGGTACAATGCTCTGAATTCCTTCTTGCCCTAGTAATCAAAATGTCTTAAAGGGTCAGAACTTATAAATTAGGTTGGATCTCTGGGGAAAGGATGGGAAAACTGACGCTTTGGGGCTTTGGCTTATCCTGGGGAGATGGGTTGTAAACTGTACTTTGTGAAGCTTCTGAGTACATCCTAAATCTATTCAAGATTTCATAAGATAGATTTGGTTATTAGATGTTATGGACATCCCTCCCTGATAAGGACAGTTCCAAGAACTGAGTTCTCAGTATAAGAGATGGTAGAGACAGAGCCACATAGAGCAAAGAAGATGGAAAATATGGGCTGAAACCTCACGGCGTCACATGTACTGTACTCACTGCAGTCTTCAGAACAAGCTAAAAGAGAATCAAAAAGTTCTAATGAGCATAGAATGAACTTAGAGTTTATAGTATTTATACCCATGTGATCTTTATTCAGTTCCAGTTACTCCTCCACCCATTCCCTATGACTAATATTAATCCTCATTCATTCCTCCTCTCACTCCCCATTTTCTATTCTCTTCAGTGTTGTTAGATAGAAATTTTTCATTACCAACATCAGAGAAGTCCTTTAGTACTTCTTTCAGTTCGAATTCCAGGTTTTGGCGAAGTTCGAGAAGCTTGCCTTGAAAGATAAAAACACCTAAGAGAAAACGGAGGGGACATTAGAAATTAGGGTATCTCTTTCCTTTGAAATTTAATTCTGGTTGTTTTGCCTTGTCTTACCAAAATCAATGTCATGATATTTGCTTAGGCAATAAAAACCTTGGACCATGAAACAGTATCTCACCTTTCCATGTTTCGTTGCCCAGTCTATAAAGTTCATTCGTTAGCCATATTCTCAACTTGTCAACCTTCTCAACAGCTAAAGAGGAAGGGGAAAGATAAATCTGCAAGAATAATTATATCTGTGGAAGACATTGTGTGGACCCAGGTGTTCTTGTCCCTGCCCCCCTTCTCCTGTGAACCCCCAAAACTCTTGGTGACTCAAGCTTCCCTCACCCAATACCCGGAACATCCTGTTCCCGTGGGAGACATTGAAGCTTAAATGAATCGTCTCCTTAAATTGCCGTTCAAGCAGTTGGGTTCGACCAGGGACATCTGAGGGTACCATATTTGTCAGCAAGTTCCTAATATCCTCGGAGAATTTGGGGTCACACTCCAAACAGCCTTTGACCCCATGGAAAGCTGCCAGGAACAGGGGCAGGAGCAGGAGTACCCATAGGTCACCCATTTCCCTGCCCTAACCCCCACCCCTCCCCCAATAGCAGGTTGTCCTGGCAACTAGTTCAGTTAGTTCCTTTTCCTTCAAAAATCCAGGAAGGAGAGCCTTGTTTTGGATGTTCTGGCTCCATCTTTCCTCCTTTGTCCATCCCACTTAAGTCTAATTTCTCTAAGGATTTTCTGACTTTTGTCTTTCAGAGAGAGGGAAATGCCAGCTGGAGAGCAGTTACCTGAGTTCTGAGTGTAGAACACAAAGGGAGAGAGAGAAGCCTTGAGCTCACACAAGCAGAGTTCTCTTCAGGTAGATGTCTCAGAAAAGATGTTTCTTTAGCTCTCTCCTTGAGCTGTGTCCTAAATAGATTCCCACACCCCTCTTGTCTGTTGGAGTAATGAATCAACAGAGATAGGTGGTAGTTGAGATCTCAGAGGACCTTAGAGACAGTTCAACCAAAACTCTACTACCTGAAGAAGGGGTAAGAAAAGCCAAGAATATTGAGTTGTTTAGGTCCTATTGGTAGTATAATTGTTGAATATCCAATGAATGGACATTTATATAAATAATAATTGATGATGTTGATATAAATTGATATTTGTGGGATGGTAACATTTTTATAGCATTATAAAAGAGAATCTGGGGCAAAAGCAACAGTTAAGGAACAGTGATCAGAAAGAATACAGTAGTGTCCAGGGTCCCTTTGTAGATGCATCCTGAAATACTGATGATCAGCCTACTTTCATGGAAGGTGAGCAAAAAAAGCATGTTTATCCTTTGGTTTGTGGCTCTTTGAATGAGAATGCGCTTTGCTGTTTGAAGGAATAAAGGCTGCTTTGCAGACTTGTAAAAACAGTGGTTACCATTTTTTCTAATGTATTGCTTGTGTGGTTATTGTCTCCTAGAAATCAGAAACTGTAGCACTCTGAAAGGTTAGTGATAGAACTTAAGCCCAAGATATGGGATAATCATAGAGTGGAACAGTGACCTAGGATGACGAACAAGCTACCATTTATTTATATGCCTATCATATGAGCAAACAGTGTGCCTAACACTTCAAATACATTATCAAAAGTCCTTATGGCACAGAAATACTTTGAGAAATTGTCATGTCCATTTGAAATATTAAAAAAAAGAGGCTCATGTTGGTGAAAAAAATCCTTCCTGACAATATAATTTAGTAGTTATGGACTTGGGATTTAAACTTATGTACATCTGATTCCAAACCCTACATACTCCATTATCCCTTGCTAACCACTTTCTGAGATAAAACAGAAAATAATCTCTTAGAACTTCACAAATGGATAGCTAGTTGAAATTTTCAGTTGTCTATGACTTATAGCTTAAAATTAGCATATCTCTGCTCTGATTTTATATCCTTTTGATTAGATGCTATAATCTTTAGTGGATTTTCCAAAGGATTTTCAGATACTGAGGTCTGAAGACAGGGAAGCTAATGGGATGAGATGATCTCCAGAAGACAAAGTTAGAAACTAAGCAGGATAAGAAACTTGGCAGGTGTTGGCCAGATATGAGTACAAACTGTTCAAGAGAAATATATGTTATGGCTATTTTTCAGTCATTGATACATATTTTTTATTTTGGGCTGCTTAAAGATTGTCCTCAGAGAAATTAGTGAATAACTTAACTATTCCATTGCTCATTATCTTGACCCAGACCCAGTGGCTCCTTCTACCATTTTTATATTTGCCACACCCTTCCAACTTAATTTGCAATCCAGGATTTTAGGATGAGAGAAAAAATTTATTTGGCTTTCAAATGGTTTGGAAAGGGTAGAAGAAGGAAAGCCACTTCTTAATAAGAGAAGAAGGGCTTGTAATTAAAGGGATTATGTAAAAGGGTTAACAATGGAGGTAATATTTTACTCATGGAATAAGCAATGTACTAATGGTAAAAGCAGTTACTCACAGAAGTCTATGGAAAGACAGAACAGAATTAGGTTTGAAAGAATTTCTTATAGAGAGGCTGCAACCAGGAGACTAGAAACAATAGTTACTGAATATATGGTAATGAGTGAGAATCCAATGATAAAACTCTTAGTTCGAGCATTTTGAAAGTACTGATAATGGAGTTGTGTAACGTATGAGAAAATACTCAAATATCCTGAACATACCGATCATAGAGCATATAACACGAAGGGGATAGATTAATAGTCTGTACAGATTTGTGGTATAGCTAGTCAACTTCTTTATTTGCTTAAAATAAAAATGCAAAGTAGTAAAGGCATCCATATTATACCAAATGCATATTTACTTATTTGTAATTCTTACTCAGATAAGATATTCATAGGCTGTTCTTTTTGTACTATAATACTAACAGAGTCCCCCTTTCTTGGACTTGCTTTGTGGCTTTTGGCCTTTGTTGTAAATAATACCCTGTGCTAAGGTTTAAAATTTGAAGAACCCCAGTACCGCACCAAAAAAAAAAAAATTGAAGAGCAAATTTACAAAGAAGAGCAAGTACCTTTTGATAGAAATTTGCTTTCATCCCATGGTAAATCTTATTCCCAGATCCATAAATAAAAATAAGAATCTTTGTAGTTCAAGCTTCTTATGGCCTCTTTTTTGATGAATGATTTGCCCTCATTGAGACCTGCTGTGTTGTTTCCTGTTCCTGTCTCTTCACCAGATTCTTTAAAAGTCTACCAAATAACTGAGATACATTTTGTATTCGGGTGAGGCTAACCATATTCCAACTGTAATCTAAGATTAAGAAGTCATCAAGTGACATTTGCCATGTTATAAGCTGTCTTTCTAGGAAGCATTGTAATTATGTGTTGAAATAATTACTATATGCCATACATTTCACATATAAAATGTTTAATATATTCTATGCACCTCCTAATTTATATTTTATTGCAATTAAGCCAGTTTATCTCCTTATATTCCATTCATCCTTAAGGAAAATTCCTAAGGGTGTGTAAATTGTTGGGTATACTGAAAGATTTAAAAGGAATATCTCTTTAATGCAAAATGGACTAAAAAGTCAATCCTTTCAGAGGAGATTGTGGGAAGAATGAAGGGAAAGAGAAAATAGAAGCAGAAGATGTGTGGCACAACTTCTCTCTAAGCCAGGATCCCAGAAAGGATGACAGATAGATTAGGCAAAAAAACAAAGTATATGAGCTGTTGCCCTGCTTCTCCTAGGGCTTTGAAGATTACACTGGTACCCACATGTAGACAGTTGTACCTGAGGGAAAGAGCATGACAAGATTGACTAATAGAAGGTGCTTCTGGGACAGAATAAGTTCCCATGTGGTGGGGAAGACTCAAAGTGTTTCCACTAACTCCTGGGGAAAGAAGTGCACCACAGGAGGCACCTGGGAAACTTGCCAGTGCTTATTGCCAGGGATTTTTATGTAAAGGGACTCTGTATGAGTGCTGGAGAGTAGAACACCAGACCAGGAAAGAAAATGAAATTTGTAGCAATCTCTAAGCTGTGCAATGAAGCCAGATGATCAGCAAAGACCACCAGATGGGGACAAAATCAAAAGACAATAGGATGATACTGCCCCACTTGTAGAGTTTCCCAGCAAGCATCTTAGAAGGTACCAACAGATTGTCAAAATATGAAACAGAGATCATTAACATTAAAAGTATGTATTCAAGGATATGCACAGCATAGTTTATCAAAAAGAAAAAGTCAAGAGTTTCTGAACTTCTCTCTAGAGGGAGAGAGTTTGTGGTGGTTATACTACCACTTCAGCATGGTTGGTAGGATAAATTAAGTCCATAGTTAATTGGATTTAAACAATCCAAGACTTCAGGGAAAGGAAGTTTATTTATTTATTAGTGCATTGTAATCTTACATCTTGATGCATTTCAAGGTGATAGAGGCATACATTCATATACAATACTTGTTTATCCCTCCCCCAGTTCCTATCCAACTTCCTTTCCCTACCCACCTTCCTGTGCTCAGCACATTGATTGGCACTGATAAGTTTGTGTATGTACATCATGACCATTGAGGTGTTTCCCTTCTCCCTCCTCAGTTAGGTCCCCTCATTCACTCCACAATGTTTTCTCCTCCTTTGCCTGGAGTCTCTCTTATGCACCAATTTCTCCTTAGCTTCTGCATATGAGAGATAACATCTGGCCTTTCACTTTTTGTGACTGACTAATCTCAGCATAATATTCTCCATTTCCATCCATTTCCCTGCAAATGACATAATTTTATTCTTTTTTATGGCTTAGTAGAATTTGTGTATGTATTCATTAATTTTGTAATCCATTCCTCTGTTGATGGACATCTCAGCTGGTTTCATAGTTTGGCAATTATGAATTGTGCAGGTGTATACATAGATATGTATGCATTACTATGATAGTCTGGTTTCAGTTCTTCGGCATAGATGCCCAGGAGTGAATTATATCATTCCTGGGAAAGCTCAGAAGAGATCTAGCATCTCAGAGTGACTCAGAGTTCATGGTTTGTTGTCCATTTCAGGATGTTAGAGCCAGATGGGATGAAATATCATTGCTTTCATATAGTCTAGAAAACACTATTAGTCAAATCTTCCTCTACCTGCCACACATGGAGCACCCTCAGCTGTCTAGTGCGTTGGGGCAACAGAAACCTCCACATCCCTATTCCTACATCCTGTTTTATAAAGAAGCAAAGAGACATAAGAAATTATGAAAAAAAAAAAAAAGTCTTTCAAAAGAAATATATTGTTGGGCGTGGTGGCGCACACTTTTAATCTCAATACTTAGGAGGCTGAAACAGAAGGATTGTGGGTTTGTGGCCAGCCTCAGCTACTTAGGCACTCCACAACTTAGTGAGACCCTGTTTCAAAATAAAGAAAAAAAATAGGGAAGCCGGGCGTGGTGGCGCACGCTTGTAATCCCAGCATTCGGGAGGCTGAAACCAGAGGATCCGGGTTCATGGTCAGCCTCAGCTACCTAGTTAGGCACTCCGCAACTTAGTGAGACTCGGTTTCAAAATAAAGAATAAAAAATAGGGCTGAGGGTATAGCTCGGAGGTAGAATGCCCCTGAGTTCAATCCTCAGTACCGCAAAAAAAAAAAAAAAAATCCAAAAAAAAAAAAAAAAAAAAGGGCAAGCTGATTGATTTTTTTTTTTTTTTTTTGTGGTACTGGGAATGGAACCTAGGGGCATTCTACCTCTGAGCTACACCCCCAGCCCTATTTTTTATTCTTTATTGTGTGCATGTATGCCTTTACCAGCTTGTACCTAACAAAGATGTATGATTACAATGTACCAATAAAAAAATTTAAATATATATATATAATTAAAGAATGTATTTAAATGATTAATTGAGATTTGGTTTATCATATAGTGCTAATATCGCTTTATTTTCTTTCCAGTAAGGTGAGAAGTAAGGTATTCAGAGAAAACTGGGACTCATAGAATATGAAGAAGTGATATTTCCTTTGTGTGTCTGAGAATAGTGTAAATAAATGTATAACCTTGCAACTTAAGCAGCAGTGTATTTAATTCTCAAGCCAAGCATGAATTATTATTTCCATTTTATAAAACAGAAGCCTGATGTTTAGAGAAACTATTAGGAATTTTGTGAAGTTCACACACTTAGTGAAGGTAAGATCTGGGATTCTAATATGATTTATCTACCTTCAAATTCCTGTTCTTCTCTAAATACTAAATTCCTGATCAGAGTTAACCCAAAGTGTTATTATCACTGTCTCAAATTAGCAAGAATAGAGAATCTCAAGGAAGTTATTTTTGTGGGGAAAGGAAGATACTCTGTTCTTATTTCCCACTAGCTTTTTTCAAAAATAAATGGAGTCTATAATCTCAACAGTTTTTAAAAATATTTTCCATACCTACTTCTTTTTCTCCTTTCCTCACAATTATTTGTAGAGATGCTTTGAAGAATATTTATATTTAAATATAACTTGTTTGCCTTATGATTGAAACACACAGTTTTCTTTAATACTTTGTATGACAAGACACAGATGTCAATCTAATTTCCCTTAAATAAACACCAGGGAACTGTAGTATTTCTCCCTTCCCCTCTTCACAGGAAATTAAAATATAATAATAGGAACTATAAGAACACACTCATCAACAATAATATTAAGTAGCATCATTGAGCTCACAGTCTGTGTTAGTGTTTTGTATTATATACATGCAAAATCTTATAAAATCCTCATGCTAAGAGGCGGATAGTACTATTTTCATTGAGACGTGAAAAAACCGAGATAGAGTAGTTAAGTATTTTGTACCAGTCTGCAGTGCTTTTTAGGGGTGGAACTTTCATTCTGAACCTGTTTTGACTGATTCTATACTTATATTACTCTCATTTTTACTAGCCAAGTAAAGAAAAAGGAAATAAAGCATCCAGCCACTCTGCCTTAATGGAATAACATATTTCTGAAACACTAACACCTGGTGGATGAGGACTTGTGGCATATACATGGTATTAGTAGACTTACTTCTGATGCTGGTTCTTGTATGTAGTGGACACTACTTTACTTGTCTTGGGTACTACTTGTTCCGAGTTCTTGCCACGGAAAGCTGCTGCTCAAAGCTGCTGCTGATCAGAAGTCTCTTGCACAAAATAACTTGAAGTCAAAATGATTATTTTTAGAAGAATATTATTAATATTATAATTACTAGATACGTAGGGTGGTTGGGAGGCCAAAAAGGCGTCTGCTTCTCCTCCCATGAACATTCTTTTTTATTGAGGGTTTAAACAAAATATTTCTAAAAATGAATAAATGGCAAGGCAATCACAAGTTTAGGGTTACAGGTCAGGTTTAAGGAGAGACAGTCATGAGCAAGGTTTAGGGAAAGGCAGGCACAGGCCAGATTTAGGGAGGAACAAGGTAAACATTTCTGAGAGATTAGGAGGTCATCAAATCTACTTTGCCATCCTATCTGGTCCAAGGAAGCTTATCTGCTTGCATACAATTTCCACTTAGCACATACTATGTACATAGCTAAGAAGGTCCAAAATGGTGACCTCTGACCTCATCACGTGGGCTAAAATGACTCCCAACACTTGTAGAAACAGATTTCTTCTCAAAGTATAGAGTCAAGGGGGAAAGTCAGTTTAATTTGAATATCATTGTTACTACCCTTTCAAAACAAATTATTTTGTATGGTATAGAGGATTAAACCCAGAGGCTTTCTACCTCTGAGCTTCATTTCCAGACCTTTTTTTTTTATTTCTTATTTTGCAACAGGGTTTCACTAACTTCTCGAGGGCCTTGCTAACTTTCTGAGGCAGGTCATGAACCTGCAATCTTCCTGTCTCAGCCTCCCAAGTACTGGGATTATAGGCATGTACCACCACTCTTGGCTTAAAAACTGATTTTATTTTCAATAATTACTTTGCATCACAATACTTTTCATCACCATAACACTTTACATTTGGACCTTTCTATATTTTCAGATTTATACTTATTATCTTGTTTTGAAATATTGAGCAGGTAGTTCCCTCTTCTTTTTTTTTTTTAATAGGCTAAGTAAATTTTTCTGTATAAATACAACCCCTTTTCAACAGTATAGTTACAAACATTAGGTTATCCATCAGATTATAGAAATTTTAATCAAATACTTTTATATCTTGTGGGGTCTTCCACAAAAGGGCCTAATAAAATTTTCTATTTACCTACTTATCACTATAAAATGACATCCCGGAAACTGAATGAGCCAATGGCGAGGCAAGAAGATTTCAGTTCAGTGGAGAAAAGATGATCTTGGTGTACTGGATCATTAATTGTTGGAATGAGCTAACAAGGTGTGAGATCTCTCTTGCACCATCAGGGATGGGCAGTCCTACCTAGGGGTTTGGCCTTAACTGAATTGCACCTGCCTGCATCTTGGAGGGCTGCCACAATATTCAGAGATGATAACTTGAGAAGTGTCTGGTTTATGTTAACAATTACTTAAGTTTATTACAAGTATAACAACAAATATAAATTCAATTTCATTTTTCAAGACTGGAAATTCTGGAGCCGGGTATGGTGGCACACGCTTGTAATCCCAGCATTTGGGAGGCTGAGACTGGAGGATCCGGGTTCACAGCCAGCCTCTGCTGCTTAGTGAGGCCGTCCGAAACTTGTGAGACCATGTTTCAAAATAAAGAATAAGAAATAGGGCTGGGGTGTAGCTGGGAGGTAGAGTGCCCCTGGGTTCCATCCCCAGTACCCCCCCCCCAAAAAAAAGAATGGAAATTCTGGTATTACATACATTAGATGGAACTTTATCAAGTTCCAGATTTTACAAATTGTTAAGTCATTCTTAGCAATCTTAGCATGAATATATTCACCAAGATGGATTCTAGACCAATCCAAATCAGTTTTTTTTTTTTAAATAAGGGGAATATTTTAGAGAAAAAGAAAATGGTTTTGAAGTATAGCCATTTGAGGATTTCACCAAAAAATACTCTACAAAATTTTCTCTTAGTGCCTTAAGAAAAGACCTTGACAAAGTGTGCATTGACCACGTTTCATTCCTGCCAAGTTCAGCTCTGTGTCTGAAGGGCACTTGTAATAAATTGGTCATCCATTATCTCATTTGCAGTCTGCATTTTATGAGCTCCTGTAAAACAATTACCATATATACATTTTACAATAAATGGGCAAGTGAAGTGGCTGCAAACAATATGGAAAAGTCAATAATTAATTTCAGATTTCCAAATGTAACAGACACCGGAGCTTTCTCTTCTTTACAAAAGAGATGGCTCCTTTGTTAGGAATATGCAAGCATGTTAATTCATTACTGTGTGGTTTCTCTTTTTCCAAAGCTTGTCGAAGGCTTAATTTATGTGCAAGACTGAAAGCTGTTTAAACGGATAATATGCCTCCTTCATGAGAAATACCACCCCTTTATGCTCCATTAAATTCAGACGTTGACTCTATAAGCTACGTACCAATTATTTCTTTCCAGAAACAGCAGCATAGTTTTTTTCCACAAAGGACAACAGATTATTGCAGGCTGCTATTAATCTCCACATAGTCCACAAAAAACACAAGACACTAGGGAGAAAACAATTGTGCTACTATTTTAACATTTGAAAAATGCTGTATAAAGAGGAAATAAAATGAAGACGCTTGTTTGATTGCAGTACTCATATATTATTCCCAATCTTCCAAAGATAAAAAAAAAAAAAACCCTGAATTAATCAATAACCTGCTGATGTTAAAGCAGTGCCAGTGGATAAACAGAGATGAGTCTTTACCTGGTTAATCTCTGCTTTTTCCCACCTTGTGTATGGCTGACCACTATACAACCCAACTTCATGAAACATTAATTGGGTGGTACATTGAGTGAAAATATGTATTGCAATGTTAAAATGAGTTCCTTTACAACAGCTGCATTATTGAGTGCAATAATAATGGGTTAATTCACATAGTAAAAAAACAAAAATATACTACTACTCCAGCATAACCTTACGTAGGCTATAATTTAATGTGATGAATTATTTTTTGAGTCTAAAATTGGCCAGGGTGGGAGTATTTACACCACAGAAATCACAAATGCTATAAATGATGGCTCCTTAAAGCCTTGTTCCTTTGTTTCTTTTTTTTTTTTTCTTTCTTCCTATTTCTTCATTTTTAAATCCAGTTTACCAGTATTATCATCTCCATGAGATATGTTAAGAGCCCCTAGGGTGGAAACTTAGCATGAACTCAGTGAAGAGTCATTAGAAACTAGATTTTGATGCTCGAATTTGAATTACTAGAGCTGGGTCCAATGAAAACCTGCCTACCTATGGAGTTTTCACAAAATAACAAAGTTTCATGGTCAATGTACATTATTCAGTGAAGGTAGAATATTATAAATTAGTGTTACTCCAAACACATTCTTAAATGCTAATTGAGGTTATAGAAAAAGGGAATATGTGTATTGGGACTCTTAAGAGAAGGATTGACAGATTTGAGTATGTAATTCTGCTTTTCAAGGTACATCTGGTGGACAGGGGCTTAGGGGGTTGATAATTTGGAAAAGACAGTTTAATTGTTGAAGACATGTGTTGCCTACAGAGGTAAAGGTTAAGTGGTTAAACAAAATGTGGTTCTGACCTATGTACTGATTCCAATTATAAGATATACTCTAGGAAAATTTGTAATGTAGAATCCAGTAAAATTAGCTTAAGTATCACTCCAATAAAATTTGTAAAGGCACATCTATCATTCTGTGTCAATTATTAGCTAACCATCCAGTGAGCTTCACAGATGAAAATGAATGGAGAAAATTCCAAAATATCAACATGATCAAATTAAAATTCTGTTTTAATATGACTGGAAAGCAGTGAAGATGCACAATTCCACTGAGGCTGAAATAAAAATATTAATGACTTTTAACAATGAACAGATAAATTCTATCATTTTTACTAATGTAAAAATAAATTATATTTAAATTATCATACAAAAAATTATTTTAAAAGGAATGTTAGTCTACTTTTTAAGGCTAATGTTTATACAAAAATATCTTTTGTATATATAATATAAATATTTTGTATAAAGGTTAGTAACAAATTTAGTGACAAAATTGGTGAAAATGTTAAATGTTAAGTATCTAATGAACTCCTGGTATTTGTTAGGCACTTTTAGAAGTACTCTGCCATTTTATTGTCATGGCAATTCCATGAACAAAGGTCTGATGTACTCTGTTTATTAAGTAAATAAACTGAATCTCTAAAAGGAAAATTTACTTGTCAAACTTTGTCCTGCTAGGGTAAGAATTTGGATCTAACTCCAACGTCCACACTTGGCTGAATTAAATCTCATCAACAAAATGTCTTGATACACATTTCACCTTAGCCTAATCTAAAAGATGAATACTAAAAGGGACAGAATTTTTAGTTTTGATTAGATGATAGAGAATGTGACAATAAAAAAAAAAAAATCAGTCAAGCCACTGGAGCAGTTGAACCAGTTCTCATACACAGTGAAGTTCAGTTACACAACATTTGATGGTGGTAGTAACCTGAATCTGGAATATTTTTCACTCATCTGGATTGTCCAAACACGAGAGCAGATTCACATGATCTTTAACACATGGGACAAACCCATAATTTTGAATAGGTTGAAATAACCCATGTGGGGCAAATCCAGATTTTTTGGTAGGTTGAAATAACCAATGCTTTTTTTCTCACAGTATTAGAAAGGGTCTCAGAAAGAGGAATTGGAATTTAGGTAAAGAACCTCTTCTGCTCCATCCACATGGCTAGTACTTGAACATACAGGTTTTGTGATCTTAGAGAATTCATTTATCCCTTAGGGACCTAAGGTTTTATAACTTTGGGGATAGTAAAAAAGTATACCTATTAAGATCCTTATGAAGATTAATGAGATGACAGTATGTTAATGACAGTGTATGATATTTATTAAATGCAAGCATTCATTCAGAGTCAGTTGTTGATGACATCATTACAAGGGAAATAGTCCTCTTCCACTCTTATTTAATCACTCTAAGATATTGCACAGTTCACTGAGGTTCCTTAAGCCTTAGTTTCTTCACTTGTAAAGATGATTCCAGTATGCTACTATGTTGATCTTGCAGGGGATTTTTGTGACTTGAACTAAAACTATGTGCAAAAGTACTTTGTAAAATACAAATCAAGAAGTGATGTCTTAATAACATCAAATATAATAAAAATGTAGTCTCTTCTCACTCCATTTCTTATTGGCCTCTGCAGAATTTGTCAGAAAAAGTCAGTGACTTCTGCAAAATAGCATAATTTACTATTTTCTCAAATTCCTTGGGGTACTATACATTTTTATTTTTTTTTTTTTTGACTGACCGGCTCTTTTTCATTTTCTTTGTAGAATGTAGTTCATTTCCTTGAACATATAGATGTTGTATTCCTCAGGGTTCCTCTTAACATCCTTCTACTTAATCTCAACTACTATTATTTCAACATCTAAATCCCTATATAAGTTGGGCACAGTGGGGTACTTGTATGATCCCAGTACTTGGAAGGCTTAGACAGGGGGATCAGATCTGAGGCCAGTGTGCTGAAACTTAGCAAGGCCCTGTTTCAAAATTAAAAATTAATAAAAAGACTTTGGGTGTAGCTCAGTGGTAGAGTGACCATGGTTTCAATATGCAGTACCATAAAAACAATAAATAAATAAATAAATAAATCCCTATCTATATAGTCTAGCTCAAGACCTGCAACTATCCTCATATTAAAATGAAACTTCCCAATTGGGGCTTTACAATGACTAAATGATTAGTGATCCAGGTATACTGAGTAAGCTTTATAAAGCAATATTCAATCCCATGATTGCACTAGATATTGATATAGAAGTATTTGAACTGTACTATGAGACATCACTAAAATGAGATATTTATTACAATCCTTGGCTGTAGGCTTTTGGGAAGGAATAAGTAGCTTCTGAATACAAACTAAGTAAATTCAGGCTAGTTTCATCATGGTAGAGAAATTATGGCATTTAATTTCCTCCATCCTCTTCCTTATCCACTTGACTCTTCATGAAATATTTATTTAGCACTAACTGTGTGCAGATGTTAAGTTTTCTGGAGAATATTGAGAGGTGATCATAGGGCATGAAAAAGATTGTTTCTAGTTATGAGGTGGAGATCCCACATTGTATGTCTAATGCTGATTCTTTGTGGTAGCTTTAGAATCGGTGAAACCAGCCAGGCGTGGTGGCCCAAGCTTGTAATCCCATTACTTGGGAGGCTGAGACTGGAGTATCTGGGTTCGAAGCCAGCCTCAACTACTTAGTGAGACCCTCATCAACTTAGTGAGACACTGTTTCAAAATAAAGAATAAAAAATAGGACTAGGGGTGTATTGGAGGTAGAATGCCCCTGGGTTCTATCCCCAGTACCAAAAAAAAAAAAAAAAAAGAAAGAAAAAAAAGTCTCTGAAACCACAGTGTGAATTACACTGGAGAAATTAGTGCCTTTGTAAATATTCTATTTGGCAGTGTTGTTTCTAATTTTAAATCAACCTGAAGAAGAAAAAAATATCATCAAGTGAAGATTAATATATAGGTCTGCATTGAAAAAGAGATTTTCTTTTAAATTGGAAGATATCTTTCCTTTGGGAGATAAGTACTTATCACTTAAACTGATGATTTGATGTATGATGATAAGAAATACAGAAAAGTTAGATTTACAAACAACTGACTCATCTTTGTTGTCTGATATACTAGATAAGTTGTTCACTTTATATTTAAAATAGATATAAATAGGAATTGAAATGTAGTTGACAAATATTTTTCTCTCATTTGATGCTATAAACTTCACAGACAGAAAAGATAACTGAAACCAAACCACCTGATTTACTTAAATTTTGAGTTCCAAGTGAATGAGAATGACCAGTAAATCTTTTTTTTTTTTTTTTTTTTTGCGGTACTAGGGATTGAACTTAGGGGTGTTCTACCTCCAAGCTATACCCCCAGCCATATTTTTTATTCTTTATTTTGAAACAGGGTCTCACTAAGTTGTGGAGTGCCTCACTAGGTAGCTGAGGCTGGCCTCGAACCTGGATCCTCTGGTCTCTGCCTCCGGAATGCTGGGATTACAAGTGTGCACCATCACGCCCGGCTGACCAGTAAATCTTGAACAGACACAAACAGGTAGTATTCCTATGCTTTTTTTTACTTAATTTTGTATGGAGACTTCTTGTAATTTGTGTTAGCAATCAACAGTATGTTGCAGAAAAGAGGGCAAAATGGGACCAAATACAATCTTTGAAATTTTTAGATAAAAAATGGAGCTTTATTGCTGAAGGAACACCTGGGGAATTATCAGTATGGGGGGAAACTGAAGGTTTGAGATCAAACCAAAGTAGCTGCTAATCATTGGTTGACTCAGGATTAATGAACAATATGATTTCTTGATTACTTATTTATAAAATCAGCTCTGATATTTCTTTAAATCTTCACAATTCTGTGAAGATGCTGCATGTAGTTCTCGTATTTGTAGATAAAATGTTAGTTTTGAGAATATTACGATGTTTGCCCATGTCATAAAGTTGATGGATGACAGAGCTGAGACTGGAATGCAGCTCTGTCTGAGCCCCAGGCCTGTGTTCTTTCTGCTCTCTGATGCTGTCATCCTATTACCTCTCTGCAGAGGAAAGCAACCTTATTATAACAATATATATAATGTGATGTGATTTAACACTAACCAGTGATTTTTCAAGTTATGGAAATTGATTTTATGCTAATCTGTTTAAAGTGACTCGCTCTGTCTTCCCCATGGCCCAGGCCACGTGTCTGTGGGACAGATGGTATGATCATAGGTCATGGAATAATAATAATAATTGATTCATATGGGCATTATTATGATATTACAACCTAAAAGAAGAATCAGTCTGTCCTTAACAAATTTATGAGCATTAAAAAATGCAACTTGTATACTCGTATATTTTTTAAAAAAATATTTATGGAAATATGCAATCATTTTTATCTTTCTAATTAATTCCATGCTGAGTATTGAATAGTAGGGTCATTTTAGGGAAATATTTTATTAATAAATGAAACATTATTTTAATAGGCTTTGAAGAATAAAGCAGATTACTATAATTATTTCACTCACTTGCTGAGATCTGAAAGATGACTAGGAGTTAATGAAGGTAAGGAATTTTGATGGAAATTTCCAGATAAATGAGAAGGTATATGCAAAGGCCCTGAAACAAATTAATAATTAATTCAAGGACCTGAAAGAAGTTTGACTGAGTCAAGAGAGAAAGCAGTGTGACAAGTGACAGACTACACAGGACAGGTTAAAAATTTAGGGAGAATCCATTGAATAGTTTAAGCAGTAGCTGATATGAAACAGATTCATATATGAAAATATTACTCAAGTTTCATTTTAGAAAATATTTAAAAGGGTAGAATGTATGGTGGGAAATCTGTCAGCTTTTGGGTAATGCTCAAGATGAAAGAGATTATTATCCTAGACCTAAGGTACAGAAGTGGCAGTCATGAAAATAGATGGATAGGATTTTGGATTTTCAATTATTACATGGGCCTCAGTATTTTAACTAGTGAAATTAGTTTTTTATTATTTATTTATTTATCAATTTATTTATTTTGTGTGTGTGTGTGTGTGTGTGTGTGTGTGTGTGTGTGTGTGTGTATGTCTTATGTGGGAAGATGGGGATTAGCTGAAGATTTTTCTGAGAGTAAGGGAAACCCTGTCTCTATAGAGTATATTTAACTTGCAATAAATAAGATGGGAAAAGAATGAAGTTGCTTCTCAGTATACTCTGATAGCTTAGTAGTAAAGGACCATTCATAGAGATGGGTAACACTGGATGAAGAACACATTCAAGCAGGAAGATTGAGAAGCAGTATAATAAAATTGTTAAAGAAATTAGTCTTTGGACCCATGTTGCCTGAGTTCAGCTGTGGAGTTGGAGACTTGTTAGCTGTATGAACTTAAAGAACTTATTTATACCCTTTGTACCTCTTTTTCTCTTTTTTCTTATCTATAAAATGGGGAAGACTATGTTGGTGACATTACCCAACTTACCCGAAGCATTATATGGCACACAGAAAGAACTAATCATACTGTTATTATTATGAGTCATTCTGGATATGGTGAATTTTAGGTATTTTAAAATGCTCAAATATAGTAGTGGTTATATGGTAATTGAAATAATGATAATCTCAGAGAAAATATACAGTGAAATAGAAAAGGAAATAAAACTTAGCTTTGAGGAACAGTGTCATTTAATGATAACGTAGGAAAGATGAATCTTTCCTACTGAGAAGAGTAGCCAGATGGATAGAAACAAAACCAGTATATGAAAAAAGGAGAAATGATTATCATTATCTAATATAAGTTCATATGAGACAAAAGATAGAAAAAGGCTATTGAATTTAGTTAGATAAAGATGATCATATAAGATCAATGATGACTTAAGGAAGGATTCTTTCTATGGAATTATAAGGTCAGATGCCAGAATGTTAGGAACTGAAAAGTAATTTGGAGGCAAATAGATGAAAATAAAGAGAACTTTTCAAAGTTTAATTGAAAGAAGAGAATAAAGATAAAATTATTTATGTAGGATTGAGGAAAAATGTATTAATGAAGAAAACTGAAGCTATATATATGTTATTAGGTAATAGGCCACATTTTATAATTTCAATTAAACTAATTAAGAATTGATAGCTATAAAAATTAAGTAAGTCATCAGAGTGTTCCTACTGAAAATATAGAATCCAAATCTTGGTATGTTATCAGCTTAGATGCTAGTCCACTCAAGATGGCAGGAGGACCAGACATACGTATGTCTTACACCTTCAAACATCCAAATATGTCAAGGTGTCGTTCACCAGAAATATATTATACTACCATGATTTCCTGAACAAAAATATATGTGATAACCTGCATTTTTACCTGCTCTTTAAATTCTCACTTTCTTCTACTTCTTTCTCTAGTGGTAGGTCATGACTCATTCCCCTTCATTAACATTGACTTTGGCCTTCACTCTTTTGGCCATTGGTGTCTTAAATTTTTTAGTTGGTAATTATTTCTGTTTCATACTCTGGAATTTCTCAAAATGCAGGCAGTCTATTTATCATGTAGTTATAGATTGCTTTCTGTGTACTAGACATCTTCTAGGTGCCAGGATATACCAGTGAGTTAAAAAAACAAAAAAACAAGCAACAGCAGCAAAATCCAAACCTGAAGTCCTTGTGAAGATTGCTTCCTACTTAGAAGGAAAGATAGATATATATGTACATGTTTACATGTTATAATGAATGAAGTAATTCGTCTAAGATCATACAGTAGGGTCAAGTTGATGCAATTCTATCAAGGAGCTTTATAAGAATTTCCCTCACAATTTGCCTAATAACAATTCTGCCTATATTGTCATTATTAATTTATGAAAATTTTAAGTACATATAAAATAATATGATTTTCATATTTGAATGATATTTATCTGTTACGACAGGATTAGAATATCTTACATGGTGGTTGTGATATACTTATAATTACTTTTTATCGCTTGCTTTACTTCCAAGGCCATGTGGTCCAAGTGCCATTCACCTTCATCCCCACACCAGTCTTTTGTTTATAAATGTTTATATGTTCACAAAATAATAGTAAATTCTGGGAAGTGGTCTTTTGCTAGAGATATTTTCCTACTGTCACTCCAGAAATAGTTCTAGGTAAGTTACTATGTTAGTTCATCTACTAGCTTAGAACTAGTGTATAGTGAAGTCTTTTGAATTCTATTGTCTAATCAAGTAGTTTTGCCTCTTTAACAACACTAAACAATTGTAGATGGAAGAGAGAAGGAATCAGGAGTATGTAAGCATAATTTCAATGTTTGAGCTGGCCAAATATACTAGTGTGCCAACATGCAATTACAGAGTGATGGGCACAGAGGAAGTGCTAAATATTCGTCTTCTATATATGAGTCTGGATAATGGATGTTGCTGCCTTTTCCCAAGTTATTTCTCATTTGTCCTTACCACTTCCCTTTGGCACTTAGTAATGGAATTGTTGAAGCAATAGATATCTCAAGAAATAGAGTATGAATAATTTATCTACTCTTTAACATCACACATTTTAATGATCACCTATTGGTCAAGGTAATTTTCAAGGTGTTGGTTTTGAAATATCAAAGACATAGTTCCTACATTAACGTTTATTGCAACTTAGTGGAGACAGAAAGACAAACAAAATTATAATTCATAGCTATAAATAAGGATATTGCATAATTATTAGCAGTCTGAACTCTGGAATCTAACATAGTTGGGTTGGGAGTTTAAATTCCATACTTTTGGCTACATAGCTTTAGTCTGTCAGCCTTTATGGAAATACCAATAGTAGTGGATACACAAAAATGCAAAGATTAGATTAACTTTATAACAATGTTTAGAATTTAATAAGTGAGCCTATATTGTTTTTGATATTGTTGTTTATTATTGTACAGTAAAACAGACAGTGGTACTAGAGAAAAATATTGGAAGTGAAGTATCACTTTCTGAAAGACTGACAGTCTATTTTGATGCCTGAAAGTGGAGCAGAGGTAGGAAAGGCAGAACAAGTAGGGGAGGGAAGGCCAAGGGTTAGGACAGTGGCTCGAAGTACATTTGGAGTGCTATATGAAATTCCATGGATTTAGAGAAAATATTAAATTGTGAATGTGGGAAAATCAGACCATGAAGGATCTTGTATGGTATGAAAATACTTAAAGGCCATCCAAGTTCTTTCTTTTTATGGATCTTAACCATATAACCAGTATCCTTCTGATGAATTAATGATTGTTCTTTTCTTAATTCTAGCAAGCCATACTACAATGTTTCTTTGTAGTGAAAATAAAAATCCAAACTATTAAGCTAAATTAAATATGAAATCATTTTGTGTGCTAATGGAACGTGTTAAATTTCAGCTCATATGGAACGGCCACTTTTCTAATTCTTTTTCTTCTTTTAATGAAGCTGAAGGTAAGAGCTCACTCTCTTTTATAAATAGCACAGTTATTGCTCTCTTCATTGAAGCTCTTCTGGCTTTGGCAAGGGTGGAAAGGTGAGCCCGAGATTCTTCCTGAATCTTTCTTTGTATGTTTTCCATGCCTTTCTAAAAAGGTAGGTCAGAGGTGTCTAAAGCAGCTCAAACAACCTGGGGAGTATAAAACCAGTCATGATCCAGGTCTATAGAGAAGCTTTTCTTCAGGCTGTTCTTTCTGCATTTATTTAGGCAAATTCCTACCTGGGTTTAGTTTAGCTCACCCCAGGGAATATCCTGGAGTGTGAAGCTAAAGTCCACCTAGAAGCACCATGCTCTTTTATTGTCTGCTCTGCTCTATGCTTATGTTTCCCTGGAGTAATCCTGTGCATGTTCCAAACTCTATTTAGGGTTCTGCCATCTCCCTCCCTATAAAATATATCAACAGACACTACCATTTTTGACATGACCTCTAATAGAGGTATACTGGTATACTTATTGTGAGGACTAGATGAGCCAGCATTTGTGAAACTGCTTAGGAAGCTGCCTTGCACATGGGTGGTAATGGTCATTCATTCTGACCTAGCTTCCTGTGCAAGATAAAAGGAAAGAAAACACAGAGTCCCTTGCTTCCTACATAAGCAACCTCCTTTTCTCTTTTCACTGTTGTGAACATGGGAAAGAAAAAATGAACCCTCAGCTTAATTATTCTCCCTATCTTTCTTGGGTTTATCAGAAAAGCATGAACCTGCTAATAAATAATAAAACTTACATATTTATCAGGAAAGTTCTGGTCATTTCAATATAAGATGATCCTTTATTCCAGTTGAAAAAATCTTATGCTAATCTTTCTTTTACTTTAGTTTTTATTTAGGTTGAAATAACAATGCCTGAAATCAAACAACTTAGATATTGCTCGGAGTCAATACAGTTAGTTTTTTTTCATAGAGTTTTTTTCTTGACGCATACGAGATAGAAGTGATTAGATAGGGGGTGAGACTGGAAAGACTGAAGGATGGCTTATTCTACATTGATTGGGAATTTGGGGACTTCAGTTTTTCTCAGGTTTGGATAACTTCTTTGTCAGGAAACGAAGGTGTAGCTGAAGTGAATGTTAACAATCTCACTTGAGGCAAAAGAAAATGCCAGTCTATTTTCATACAGGATCCTATCACTTTGGGCACAAGATCAACTTTGCAGCACCAGAGATTCCATGGTAGTCTCTTTTCTCTTGAGTTTATTAAAAGCAAGTGACTCTATGAATCTTTGTGCTTGCTCCTTTATTTTTTAAAAGTCTCCTTCAGTGAGTTACTTGGTAGCAATTTTCTCACATCAGTTTATGCATAAAATGTTTTCTCTTTTTAATTAACTAAGTTCAAAAACATAGGCTTGTGAAGATACAGCTTTCCTAAAGTTATTATTAAGGATAAAAGGACAAATAAATTACAATGAACAACAACAACAAAGTTGGTCCAAATCCCTTTTTATTCAGTAGTTATAACCTCTGCTGCAAATTTATGTGTTATCTCTGGGTGTTCCCTAGAAATTCTAACTCATAAGGTTCACTCTTTTTTTCTCTATCTCCACCATGAGATGAGTCTATCTATATCTCAAAATCAGCAGTATCAAAATTAAATGCTGTACTGAAGACCAAACTTCCTTCTTGGATAGTGATTGACCTATTGGATGGCAGGGCAATTACTCCATTATTCACATAAAAATGTATTTTTTCTCATTTATTCAGGAGTTCCACTAATATTTATGGTATACCTCTAGTGTGCTAGATATGACCTAGGTGCTAGTGTTATTTTAGTGAATAAATCTGAAAAATTTCCTGACCTCATTCTGATGGGGTATCAAATACAATGAACAAATATACCATATTATATGTATATACATCTACATATATACACACAAAACGATATGAAAAAAAGTGACCAAAAAAGATGTTTTGTTGGTCTTAATGGCATTTCATAACTTTAAAAAAATTCTTCCAGCATCTTTCAGTCTTATAAACTTAATCATTTTTGATTCTTCAGAGATATTTTTGAGTTCAGAGAATGGAGCCAACCAAGGTTATTGAACTGGAATCCCCTGCTCAATCACTTTCTGTCAGTTATCCTTCTCCAAGTGTTCTGGATATCTTATTTCATCTCTTAAGTTTTCTTTCAGTATTTGCTTTATTCCTCTTATCTCATATACCACAGATAGAATTATTCTTCCTCCTCCTCCTCCTCCTCCTCCTCCTCCTCCTCCTCCTCCTCCTTCTTCTTCTTCTTCTTCTTCTTCTTCTTCTTCTTCTTCTTCTTCCTCAGTCTGCATGCTTGCTAGATTCTGGTAGCCTCAGACTTGTTATAATATTGATCACCTTGAGAGTGATGGATATGGCTGTTGATGAAAAAATCTCTGTTTAGATGAATGGATTATAAAACTATGGGATATATACACAATGGAATTTTACTCAGCCATAAAGAACAACAAAATCATGTTATTTGCAGGGAAATGGATGGAACTGGAAAACATTATGTTAAGTGAGATTAGTCAGTCACAAAAAGTAAAAAAAAATCATATGCTCTTCCTAATATGTGGAAGCTAGGGAGAAACTGGGGCATAAGAGGGACTCCAGATGAAGAAGGAGAAATCTTAGGTGAGTAAAGAATTTGACTTAATGGAAGGTTATGGGGGGAGGGGGAACACCCTAATGCACATGATGTACTTTTATGAACATATCGAAGTCAATCACTAAACTGAACTTGAGGAGGGAGGGCGAGGGAGTGGGGCAGGAATTGGGGAAGGGTTAAATGAGAAATGTGTGCATGTATGCCTTTACCTATACCAGCTTGTACCTAACAAAGATGTATGATTACAATGTACCAATTAAAAAAATAAAATTAAAAATAAAAAAGGAAAATCTCTGTTTAGAAGCATTTCCACATTTCCATATGTAAATACTTCAAAAAGATACAATTTCAAGTTACCAAAATGGCATAACTGAACACACAGCTCAGTTATACAGTCTACTCTTATAATTCAATATCAACTACCCTGAGCTAGCTTCAGCACAATATTGGATTTCAGGTGAGAGACCAACTTGCCAAGCTTCAGTGAAGTTTCCCTCCTGGACCAAATGTCTCAGGAAGAAGAAATACAATATGTATTTCTACATATATATTATGTATGTATGTATGTATGTATGTATGTATGTATGTATGTATGTATATATCATCTATCTATCTATCTATCTATCTATCTATCTATCTATCTATCCAGCTATCTACCATCTGTGAGAACATCTACCTTCCTAGGAAAGCTTATGTGCTATTCCAGACCTGGGAAATGGTGGTTAAGCTTGGAGAATGGACTGTAAATAGACATACAAAACAATGTGACCACCTCTCAGCTCCCAGATTTTGTGAAGTTTCCACTCTGTAATCATCACCTGGAATTTCTCTCCTCTTTTTTTCTATTCTATAGTGTTTGTAGGGCTTTTAAATCATGGTCAGAAATGCACTGAATTGCTCTCACCAGTAGATTTTGTCTTGAGATTTAGATGTGCCTGTGACTGCATGGACCAAATGAGTTTAGTGAAAGTGACACTGTGATTTATGAGTCCAGGTCATAAAAGGTCTGTAGCCTCTGCTTTGGGCTGCAGAAATTCTCACTCTTGTACTTTAAGCATTATAGAAGTCTGACTACCCCAAGACTGCCATGTTTTGAGGAAGACCTACTCACTTGGAGAGGTCAGACACAACTCTGATGGGTAATGCTATCTGTGTCCTTTACTCTCAGCTTCTACCCAAGGGTCAAATTCCAGGCTGAGAGTGAAGACAATGGCTATCACTGGGAGCTCTTTGTGATTCATATTCAGTCATTTGAATTACTCTAGCTGTAGGTAGATGTTGTGGAGCAGAAACAAATCTCTACTATACCCTCTTTGAATTTCAATTCCATAAAATCCACAGATTTAATTTAAAAGTTATTGATTGATTTCACCATATTTTGTTTGGTTTGTTACAAAGCGAAAGATATCGAACAGATTCAATTATTTCAGGATCAGATTGGATATTGGAGGTTTGTTCGTGAGTGAAGAAGTGTCCTGGCATCTCATTCAGGAAGCTGGTGGGAAAAGAGAAATTATGTTGCTGAGGTCAGGGCTAAAGAAAATCCTTCCACATGTTGACAACTCCCAGGAAGTGGCAGAAAAATCCAGTTCCACTTTCTTGAGGAGTTTGAAGAATTTATCTGGGCAGAAGTCTATAGTCAAAGTACTAAATGGGGAAATTATGTATATGGAAGTACATAATTTAGGGTAAAAAGATGAATTTTATGATGAAAATGAAAATCTACCATTTCACCCACATTCCACAGAATAGCATATTCAGAATGGGTCCTATGGGTATCCATACTATGGTCATTTTAAAAACACAGAGCTGACAGTTACAGCCTCTTAATTTTCTGGATCACTTATTATCCCTCTATCTTTGAATTTCAGAATGAGGGAGGGATGATGCATATTTCCTTTTTCTAGCATATGGGTATAAATGTTGTATGCATTATGCTGAGGAAGGTTATTTCAATTACTAATGCCACAATATTGTAGAATTATAGACTGCCCTCAAACTAAGTGTTTTCAAATGAATATAATTTATTCTTGTTTCTGTTCTTAAATGGTGAAGTCTAGCATTCAGTTCATCTGGCTGGTCTTCTCTTGACAACTTTGCTGCCTATATATATGGCTTTTATTCTTCATGTGGGATTAGCAGCATAGTTGGACATATTCTTATTGCAATGGGAGAGGTACATAAAGTCCAGCAGAAACAGAAAAGACAAATTATAACTTGAGGACAGAATGATGGTTACTACTACAAAGCCTAAGGACCTTAAAAAGATAAAGCCATGATCTAGTACCAATGTGTACCATGCTTTAGGACCTGATCCTTTAGCATTTTGGGGTGTTGCCTGAATGCACCAGATGGTCATGGGGTTCTCCTGCAAAGCTAAGACTCTGATAACTTCCAGCACTAAGATCACTGATATTTTTTCAGCTCCCATCTCTGAAAGATATTCTGCTACATTTTGTAGAGGTTAGACTTACACATTTGCAAACTAAACTTCAGTAAAGGTTTTCTCCTTAACCCCCATATACTTTTCCCATATACTTTTCCATGCTATTCACCTTTGTCAGTTTCTCTCTTCTAATATCTTCTCACAAATTGCAGCAGGCTCAATATTTTCTTCCTTACTTCAAGAAGATGGTGATTCTTCTTGGGTTCTACCTTCTGTTTGTTATAGAAAAACTACCTCTTTCTAAAAATATGATAGATTTTTGCTTTTTGTGTGTACTAAGGGTTACAATTTTATTGTGTCTGATGTAAAATGTCTGAAGTGAGTTGTCTTATATATTGTATTCATTTTTACAGTGTGTAACTGTGAACCAATATGTTATTTGTGGCTGTAGTTATAGTTCAGTGGCAGAGTAATTTGCCTAGAATACCAAAGCCTTGAGTTTGATCCTTGCACTGCCCCTCAAAAGTGAGTTTTGTGCCATTATGGAAGAAGATCCAGCTTCTAAATTTACAAATTCCCAATCTGTGACCACTTTTTATCTTCTCTGTACTTCTAATAAGAAGCATTCAAATTAAATGGAAGACTCATTGTAGCATCATCATCATTTTGTATATGTGTGTGTGTTCTGTATAACCTATGATAACTATTTCTTGTGTACACCACTTGTGCCTGCTTTAGAAGAAATCACACAAGGTAGTAAGGGTTAGTTGGATATTGATGTGGAATGTAATAACATTTGCATTTAAAGAATGTTTAACATTTCAACAGGTTACTTTCTAGAACTTCAGAACCCTTTTCTTTTTTCTGACATTAGAGCCCTTTTTGTTGAATGAGTGAATAAACGTCTTAGCTTCTCATTCTTCAAAAGCATGATCAACTCTAATTTAAGAATGAGGACTTATTCTATCAGCTTTAATTCTTAAAAATCTACCTAAAATACTTATATGATCATAATTCTCAGTAATTCTATGAAATAGAGAGAGAAAAGCATTAGCAACCAAACCTGGTAAAGGTAAATTATACATAGCAGTATTTCAGTGTGAAGCTCCATATATTGAACCAAGGAAAAGATATCAATAAATGCTATTAATGATTAAATTTAAAACCTCATGATTAAGTAAATGGTTTGATATATTCATCGATAAACATATCTTGGTGAAAGGTAGAAACTTTCCCATAGTTTTTGAAAATTGTTATTTAGAAAATAGTTCTATATGAAGAAACTTTTTAAAAGATGGTAAAATTAAAAGACAATCAAAACACTTTGAATCTGGAAGTCTAAATCCTATACCTCATTATGCCATTAACTTACTGTATTCTTTAAGAAAATATTATCCTTGGTAACCTCAGATAATTGAGTTAGCTGATTTCCACATTCGTTAGTTCTAAAAATTCCATGACTGCAAGAATATATTCCTTATAAATTTTGAGCTATTTTGGAATTAAATGACTAAGTGGAGTTCAAGGATTTAATTAATTAAACTTGCTCATTTACAGATATTCCCCTGAAATTAGCCTCTATTAATTTTTATTCAGTAATCTTTCCTATTCACCCAGATTTCATTTCTTAAACCTCTGGAAAAATGGTTCCCGAGTAAAAATTCAACTTGTCACCAACCAAGGTATTCCTTACATTTATCCTATCCATAAATCACATGCATAATTCTTGAGTTAGACTTATGGACATTTGTAAAATGGAGCCCAGAATTTAGCTCTTTGCGATTTATTGAAAGTCTAGGTCATCACCTTGCTAACTCTTACCTCTAAAGCCTCAGTACCATTTGCTCTCCACTCCTCGGGATGCATTTATTAAAGAGGCAGAGATGTGAGCATCTGCCCATGTTCCAGTGGAACAAATCATTCCAAATAACCTTTCTCACTCAAAGTTCAATGGATGAGGCCAACCATGATTTATATTTGAATTTTTTTTTGTTTTGTTTTTGCAACAAAAGCCATTCTTTCACTGTACTCTCAACAACTGCTTGCATTGCATTAATCAGACCTTAATTAACAAGGAAGAAAGGTGATAATTTACATTTATTTCAAATTGACACATTGTACTTTATTTAGCAAATGAGACCTGTCAGGCACTGCCAGTGACGCTTAGATTGAAGACAGAGTGTCGAAAATATGTCTTCCACCTGCCTGTGCCTTTGTAGGCGGGAGCTTTCAGTGTGTTTACACAGGGATCATTAGACATACCTCATGCTAAGCTTTCATGAATCTTTGAATAAGAAATGCTCAAAGGTCATCAGGTATGAAATATTTTATAATGACACACTGCTATAAGGCATGAGAAACTGCGATTTATCCTCCAAAGTAAACTCAAAAAGGATAAAGGAAAGAGAACTGCACCAGCCTCAAAGTCATTTCAAATCCATCTAAAACAAAAGGGCAGAGGGATGAAACTATGAGCATGGAGGCTGAGGGAAATGTTTTTTTTTTATCCAGTATCATTGCACAATTAAATGTGAGAGTAGGAGGTCTAAAGCAAACAAATAATTACTCTAAATGGTCACTAAATTCTAAGAAGCAACAACAATAAGTGAGTATCAAATTTCGGGAAGAGAAGACAATTTAGAAATCATGAATATCAACCTCCTAATTTTGTGAGATGAAAAGTGATAGAGAAAATAATTGATTTGTCCCATTCTTGCCTTCTATTTGGTATGTAGGTAAAAGTTGAACTTAGAATTTACACTTAAGAGAGTTTAAAAAAAAATGAGACATACAGAATTGATTTTGGGTTTTCCTCCTGTTGCCCCAAGCTTATTACCATGACTTTTAAAAACAAAATTCATATTTCAGACCACAGATAAAGCCAGGAATTGAGGAAGTCCTCTAAGTTCCCTTCCTGCCTGTTTGATGGACTGGACTTTGGAGGACTCCCAGAGTGCTCATTCACTTCTGCACTTTTGCTCTCCTGTGTGGTCCCTCTGGTGAGATGACCACTTTACACATACGAATTTTAAACCCTTTGTCAGCTTTAAAGTGTGACTCAAAGATGAGCATGGTGACACACTTGTAATCCTAGAACTTGAAGGCTGAGACAGGAGGAATGCAGATTTGAGGGCATTCTCAGCAACATAGCAAGATCCTATTTAAAAAAAAAAAAAATAGAAAAGAGCAGGAGTGGTAGCTTAGAGGTACAGTGCCCCTACATTCAATCCTTAGTACCAAACCAAAAGAAAAAAAAAAAAAAAGAATAGCTGCCATTCTATGAGAGATTAGAACTTCTAGTAGAGAGATATTTCTTGTTTGATGCATCCTCTTGTTAAAGTTATAAAGCTACATATAGATGGAAAAGATAATATAAGGCATGGTAGGATTCATGATCCAAATCTGCATAATGTCACAACATGAAATGAATTAATAATATGTCTCAAAATGGAAGATCTCTAGATCTATGTAAGAGGAATATTGAGTTTAATTTTCTCAGATGTGCTAAGGAAAGCATATTATTTATAGATTAGTATTATAATTTCTGCCTTATTTGTACATCAATAAGAATTAGAGTAATCTAGTCTACGTTTATGGATTCAGTTTGGCCAGATTCTTATTATTGTGAATAACTTGTTATTTGATTGTTCAGTGTCAGAGTTATGGCTACAATTAGGTTTTTGTCTACTTCCATGAGTTTAACTTTTGTCTCTATGATAATAATAATTAAATATTCAGTTCTAAATTCTCTTGCAAACTCGATTATCTTTTGTAATTTCTGTTGACATCTTTACAGAGATTTTATGCCAATATTATAAAAGCAACAACGAGTCATTAGGTATAAAATAATTTAATCTTACTAAAATGTAATATTAATGTATATTTTTACCGATTTTAGTATGCAAAGTACACATATTTAATACAGCTTGCTAAAAAATTCTGTCAATTTTCTATCCCTTTATTAGTACTGTATCCTGATTTTTTTCATTCTCCTGGTTACAAAAACTTGAAATTTGTTTCATTTCACTCCATCCATTTTAAGAGTCCACAGTATCTCCTTCTGGAGTGGTGATTCCAAGCCTCTCTTTTGTACCCACTACCTACGTGGTTGTTTATTACAACATATAGTTGCTGCCTCTGGTCCTTGACTGAAACCATTTTTCCTACATACTTCATCTATATATATTTCCTTCAAAATTTGGGCACTACTATAATGGCAGTGGCTCTTCACTGCCTGGGGATTAACTTTAATTTCTTCAGCTTGGTACACACGACCCTTCATAAATGATCTAATAATTACTATTTCTGAGGATTCAGAAGATATGTCCCATAGAGGATAGTTAGAGAATCTGGACAACATATAAAGTATGCATGGGTGAGGATTTCAGAGATATAATATATTCGAGATTTCCTGAGGTAAAACTTGGGAGAAGACAAATATGCAGGGACATGAAACTAGAATTTGTCCTGGTGATACATTCAGATTTTGACAAGGAGTTTTGCTGTTTGAGAGTCTGTGCCGCACTTTTGACAGACTCATGAGTATATAGGCATGAAGTTGGAATTCAGGGCCTGATTTATTCCCACCAACATCCTGTGCTTGGAGGTGGAATTTCAAGGAGACTTTGCCACAGAAGTACATTTCAGCAACAGGTAGCCACGCCCTCACAGAGCCAAATGATTCTATTATAGAGATTTAGCTAAGGTGATCTTAGACTATTACTTTCCCCAGGGGCCTAGTAATTGGATTGCAAGTCCTTGCTATAGGAACATATCTTTCTAGTCCTAAAGCTATTTCAACAGATAATTTTTCCAGCATGATTTCTAGAATGTGATAAAAAAAAATGAAAAGACAGATAAGTAGACTGAACAACTTGAATAGTAACTAGCAGAAGCAATAGAGAAAACACAGCTTTGGATATTGGATATATTGGACATAAGTTCTAATATACTATACTATATTCAAGGGGATTGAAAAGAACAATAGGAAATGTTTTGATAAGGAATTACAAGATGTTTAAAGAACATAGAAGTGTGACACATTGAAAAATATAGTTAATAGTATTTAGAAATATTGATTTTAACAAGTAGGCTATTTACATAAGAATAAATGAATTATTCCAAATGAAAGCAAAAGTAAAAAACATGAGAAATGTAATGTAGATATATGACATATAGAGAATACAGTACATGGTTCTCATGTATATATTTGTAATTAGAGACTCAAGGAGAAGTAAAAGGAAGGGTAAAAGTCATATTTTCACAAATAATATGCAAAAATTTTCTAATACTTTTGAAATTGTTAAGCCACACATTTAAAAAGTCATAAAACCCAAACTTCGAGTTCATGTGTCAAATGGAAAGTCTCAGTGGATATTAGAAGATATTTTGTATTAAAGGATGATAAAAATTCCACAAATTAAAATGTGTATGGTATATAATAGTTTTACTTAGATTGTCCTTTATATACTTAAATGCATGTAATAAAGAGAAAAATATTGAAAGAATTTGGAGGTTTAATTAATGTCATAAGTAAGAAAAATGTAGAATTTAATATAATCATAAAACAATGAAGATTATCTTCAAATGAGACTATATTTTAAAGTATTAATATATCTAGTGAAGTTCAACAAAGATAATTTAAGAGAAACGAGAGAAAATACAAATGTAAGTATAATTGGGGGATATTTATACAACTAGAGACTCTAACAAGTTAGAAAGAGGATGGTATGAACAATTTTATGACCATTTATTGGAAAATGTTGAAGAAATAAGTTGTTAGTAAACTAAAACTGCTAAAACTAACATAAAATAGAAAAAACTGAATAATCCTATAACTAATTACGTTAAATATATGATTATAAACTTTTCCACAAATGATTAAACACATACACAAACCTTCTAGTCTCAAATAGGTAAATTTTCTTAAAAAAAAAAAATAGGATATCCTTGAACAATTTTGTGTGATCAGCCTAAACTTGACACGTTTTTAAAACCTGACAAAGGCATTAAATATAGGCCAGTCTGAATGACAAACTCTGACATAAAAACTCAAAAGAAAATTAGAATTTACAAAGTCTTTGTGTTTTTTTATTTGTTTGTTTTTCAGTACTGAAGTTTGAACTCAGGGGCATTCTACCCCTGAGCTACATCCCAACCCTTATTTTATTTTATTTTATTTATTTATTTATTTTTTTTTTTGCGGTACTGGGGATTGAACTCAGGGGCCTTCTACCTCCGAGCTACGCCCCCAGCCCTATTTTTGATTCTTTATTTTGAAACCAAGTCTCACTAAGTTGCGGAGGGCCTCACTAGGTAGCTGAGGCTGGCCGCGAACCCAGATCCTCCGGTCTCAGCCTCCCGAATGCTGGGATTACAAGCGTGCGCCACCACGCCCGGCTCCTTATTTTATTATTTTGAAACACAGTCTCTCTATGTTGCTGAGAGCAACCTCAAACCCGGGCTCCTCCTGTCTCAGCCTCCCAAATACTGGGATTACAGGCAGATGCCACCACTCCCAGTAAGAATTTGCCATATTAATAAATACAGGAGAAAGAACATATATGATCTGCTAAATGGACACAGAAAAATACTTTTAATAAAATTTAACATTCATTCATTTAAAAATAGAATTGTTAGGAAACTAAGAACAAAAGGAACTTTTTAAATCTGATAAAATGTATCTACAAAGAACTTCAGCAAATAACATAATCTGAAAATATTAGCAGCCTTTTCTTTTAGATCTGATTACATGTCCATTATCTTCCCTTCCAGTCAATATGCTAGAAATCTCTACAGTGTATTAAGATGAGAAAAATAAAATATAGAGGTTAGAAAAAACTAAAAAAATTACAATAATGTAGTTATAATGATTGTATACATGAAAAACTTCAAGTAATCTAAATACAAAATATTAAATTTGTGGGGTATAGTGGTGCATCCCTGTAATCCTAGTACTTGGAAGCCTGAGACACGAGGATCACAGGTTTGAGGCCAGCCTCAGCATTGTAGTGAGATCCTGTTTTAAACTAAAAAATAAAAATAGGTCTGGTGGTATAACTTGCAGGTAGAATGCTTTTGGGTTCAATCTCCAGTACCAAAAAAAGAAAACAAAACAAACAAAAAACAGAAAACAAAAAAACAAAACAAACCTTAACAAGTAAGTTTAGTAAGTATATTTCCACTTAGCAAAATCAAGAATTTAGAAAATAAAATTAAAAGGATGTATTTAATAGAATAATATAAAATATATTGAAATGATCTGGGCATGATGGCACACATCTGTAATCCTAGTGCTTGGGAGGCTGAGACAGAAAGATTATAGGTCTGAGGACAGCCTCAGTGAGACTTTCAGTAATCTAGCAAGACCCTGTTTCAAAACCAAAAATAAAAAGGCCTACGGGCATAGCTTGGAGGTAACTTCTGTGTTCAATGGCTAATACCCCCAAAATATATTAGAATAAATCCAGGTAGGAAGGACTTAATATAACAGCTATTAAGACATTAAAATATTACTATAAATAAGACACTAATGCTGTCATATGTTTTAGAAAATGAATCAACAGAAAAAAAATGAAAACTTCTTAATGACCCATGATTTTGTGAACTTGATTTGGTGCTACAAGATAATGGGTAAAGTTGATTTTTCTAATAAATTGTGTTAAGACATTGTTATTTCTATAGGAAAACAATGACATGAAGCACAAAAATCCAAGTAAATTTAGACCTAAATAATTTAGAAGGTAATACGGCACAATGTTTATGACCATGGGATATGTTCTGAACATATTTCTCTGATACACTAAATTCTATACCGGCTTAACCTGTCTAAATCTGTCTTGGCCATAGCTTTTTAAAAGATAAACTTTTACATAAACAATACCTACTATATAAGTCACAGGCTGGCCATAGGCTTTTGGAGTTTGTTTATATATAGTTGAGAATAGTTGATCATCTTTTTATCTCTCAATTTTTAAAAATAAGACTATAAGAAATTATCACTTAGCAAGTGATTTGCTCCTAATTATATTCCATTGATTAACTTCTAGAAAGAAAATTTAATCAAGTTCAATTTAAAGTTGTTTTCCTATTCATGTTTCATGTGTAGGTGCCTCAGAATTTCTACAGCATAAATTGGTATGGTGTTGTAATTCTTTTGGTAAGATTTTGTATCATCTTGGATTCAATCATAATTACATTTGAATACCAAACTATATTTTGCCTTTAGTTATATCAGAAAGGCTTATATAGTTTAAAATGTATATGATTATTAACAATATACATAAAATTCAGGAAGAAATTTTATTTGCTTTCCTGTATCTTTAAGAGATAAATAAAACAAAATAAAATATAAATAGTATAAATCTAGACATCCAAAAATAGTTCAACCAGGAAGTTCAAAACAAAAAAGTGATAATTGAAAAAGTAATTTCACAATAAACTAGAGGTATTTAATATAACTGCCAATGCAAGGTAAAATAGAAATTTGAAAAATAAAAAATGATAACATGGTCCAAAGTTTCAAATTATAAAATCATTAAAAATAAAAGCCATTTATCCCTCAGAATTAATATTCCCATTTGTCTTCATATTGAAATCTTCAGTAAATTCTAGTAGTTCTATGATCTTTTACTTAATAACCTCATTCATGAAATTACCAGCACTGATTTTTAAATCTGCCACTTTTTGTCTTATCTGTCACTCAGTTCTTAAATTCCAAAAGTCAAGTTTCCATGTTATTATTTTGTGAATTCATTATCAGTTATTCAAAAAAAATCTTTATTTACTATCCTAAAATGTTAGCACTTCAGTAAAAATCACACATTCTATTTTAATTGACTCAAAATCTCTTCTTGCCATTCTCCATCCAAGTTCTAAGGTGCCCTTTATGTCTACTTTGGGTAAGTTTTACCACAGTTCAATTTCTGGCCCTGAAGTTTCTAATTAGTAAAGTATTGCATAGTATTTGAATGCTGCTTATTAGCATCTAAGAAAATATATCTAATAACATTGAGTATGTATTAAGTTAATTCAATTTTTGATAGATTATTTTTTCCTTATTTCTGAAACTATTCTCAAACCATACTAATTTAATCTCAGAGAAAAACACAGTTGTCAAACAACTCCCAGAAGGAATTACTAATTTCTAAAGTTCAAATCTGCTGAAAGCCAACTCACATCTAGGAACTAAATTAAAATCAACAGACATACAACATTAAGGATACTGGAAAGATTTAGATCATTCGACTATAATATAAAATGTGTATGTTCCCTAAACCAACATCTCTCCTTCAATAAATAGTATTTTTCCTTCCCATTGTGCCATAGCTCCTAAATTGTAAAAAAGCAAGTTGATAAGAGTCCCTTTCTCATGTATTTTTATTCCCATACCACAGAGTATTGGCTTTCTTCTTATCACGCATCATCAGCCTGGTAACATTTTCATCTTCTTTACCCTAGGATCATAGAATCAATGGATTCTCAAGGTGGAGATTACTTTAGAAGTCACCTGAATCCTGTTTTCTACAAGAAAACACTGAGCTTCAAGTAGAGATTGCTTTGAGGTGCCCTAAGTTACTTTCAAAGCAGAGATGGTACGAAGATTCACTCTTGCAGTTTATTTGTGCAATTTCCAATTAGCTCTATGTTTCACCTTATGTTTTATTTTAGATTTGCTTTCACCACACTTAGATATACTAGCTGCTTTGTAGATAATGGAGCAGACATCCTATGTCTTCCTTTTTGGTATATCCTTATTCTTTCACCTTGACAAGCTAGAGTGTGAGGCTGCCCTAGCATCCACCTTACTGGATGAGAGTTGAGTAGCTAATTCACAATCAATCATGATCTCTATCCTGTGAATTAGGAAATGTATGATGGGGGCTTCTAAAAATCACATCCACTAGGCCATCTTAGAAATCAATTAAAGCAGGTGTCTCTGGGTGAAAGCCATACTATTCAATCTTTGTGGTTATTTCTAATGGTCAGTATTAAGGGTCATTGATTCAAATCCTATTTGCAAATGTTTTTCATAGGCTATGTATATCCGAATGCATATGTATAAATTTGTATGTATACTCATATACATGTATGTTTGTGGCTCTGTTCATATAGCCACAAATACATAATACATAATCTTTAGTTAGATTAAATACATAATCTTTAGTGCTTATCCTGATTTGAATAATTCTGTCTTTCTTATTTTTCATTAAACTGAATGAATAATTTTGGTATAATGGTCATATTCCTCATATCTACAATAATCTTCTTGCTATGATACTTCTGCATATACTATTTGGTCATGTGTCAACTAAATGTTAACTTAAAACATCTATTTTTTTTTCTGCTGCATAAAATATGATTAGAATTCCTAGTAGTAAGTTAGTCCTTAAAACAAAGCAAAAATAATTTACTATATATAATACTTTTTGGATATAAATACATGTCTATATAATGATAAACACTATTTTGATTAATAGGTTAAATAGTCCTTTTCATTTAATTCACTTTTTCTATATTAAATTAAAAAAAACTTCAGAATTTAATTAATGCAGAACATGGAAAATTGTGTTTGGTAATTGACTTAATTTTTTTACTAATTGGTTACATATTGAATCCTCATTTTCATAGAACACTGCTCATTACTAAGAATAATAATTCTAGTCAAGAAAGTATTCATCACTTTGGTGGAGTGGAGGTTTTCTTCCTAACTTAATAGTAAAAATTGATTTTTATTGAGTTACTTCTATTTAGGAATATTAACTTTAATCAGGCTAACTTCTTACCATCTCTTACAGTTTGAGACAGTGGCATATAACATATCATACCATGCACTAAGCATCCAATTTAAGTAAAAATACACACACACATACACATACACACACATTATCTCTGTGTGTGTGCATGTATAATTTTCTATGTGTAAACTATGTACTATATACAGTTACCCAGATACTTTTTTTATTTAAACAAAGATAATTACTATCAATGAATGACTGTTGGCTAATTGCTTAATGATTATATTTAGTGACTCAGAGTAAAACACTGCCGTGCCTTGTGTTTTTTAATACTAAGATAGGGATTGTAACCAAATCCTATGGAGATGAGGAACACCTTCCTTGATAGGCATACTGAGACCAATAAAAATAAATCAAACACCCAATAATTCATATTTTGTTAGCTTTTACACATAGCCTAGAGAATAATCAACTTGAACTTTTTATATTATTAAAGGCATATTGGTCCTAACTAAGGGTACAATGTTCTTACTGCTTATAAGACCCCAAGTATGTATAAACTATGTTTTTTGGCTTGTGTTCTAAGCCTTATATTAATTGACTTAAATAAATCTATTGTCTTTTAAAATATCGTACATATACATTGTTCACTGACAAATTCTATTTATTCCTTTTTTTGTGATGTTTCTTACATTTTGATTAAAAAAAACCACATTTGTTGTAAATATAACATGTCCAGTTCCTCCACAATTCACCCCAGTTAGAAGTCCTCACCATTTATAATGTAAATTGTGTTGATTTTAAATACAATTATGATATTTAGTTATAAAGGTTAAAGATCAGAGAAAAATAAACACAGGATCTTTGTGTACCATGCTCTGTAAAATTATATTTAGCCTTGCAGGTTAGGCCCCTTGACTGTTACTTCATTGCCTGACAATTGTGGGCTTAGCTTTCAACTATTTTCATCAAAGACAGGAGCATGTGTACACATGGGAGTTAAAGGCATAGATAATCTCAACAAGAAGGATGTGATCAAAGTGAACTAGGCATTTTGAGAATGCAGTAAGGTAAGAATTAAAAATGTCTGTTAGATTTGAAAAGTTGGAGGATCTTGAATGTGCAGAAAGCAATTTTACAAATGTAGACAGTAGAAGTCAGATTGCAGGAAAGTGAAGAGTAAAGGGGTTTGGAGTACAGCATGGAAACAGAGACAGGATATGAATGTCAAGAGTATCTGCTTGGGCCTGTGTTCGCCCTCTGACCTATGTGGCTAGGAATGTTATCAGAAATACCATGTTAAAGGAAAACCCACATGACAGTCTGCATCATAAAACTGAAATCTACTGACTTTTGCTGTAGGCCATGCTGAAATGAACACATGTTCAGACTAGGGGGACTGGTATAGTTCTAAAATAGCGACACAGCTTATCTTGATGCTTCAAAATTCTTTGCACTTACTTTATAATCTTGTACTTTTGATATTAAAACAATTGATTTATTTAATACTAATACTTAGAGTTAAAACCACTAGCAAAGTCTTTTAAGTGTATCATAATCCAAAATAGAACTCAGAGCAAACTTCTTGCTTCTGGAATTGACTTAAACCAAGACACAATAACCTTATCACCCACTGGGAAGATAAGAACTGGAGAATAAATGTGGAAATACAGATGATAATCTCACTTAAATTGATGATTTTAGAGGAGTAAGAAAGTTAATACTATCCTCTGAAATCCTGAGTTTTGTTTGTAAGATGTAGTGAATTTCAAATTCAATAAAACAAATATACACCCTTAGGAC
>PVLC010008243.1:0-59326 GCA_004027655.1 Graphiurus murinus | reverse complement strand
CGGTACTGGGGATTGAACTCAGGGGCATTCTACCTCGGAGCTACACCCCCAGCCCTATTTTTTATTCTTTATTTTGAAACCGAGTCTCACTAAGTTGCGGAGTGCCTCACTAGGTAGCTGAGGCTGGCCACGAACCCGGATCCTCCGGTCTCAGCCTCCCGAATGCTGGGATTACAAGCGTGCGCCACCACGCCCGGCTTACCCCCAGCCTTTTTTAATTTTTTAATGTTGAGACAAGGTCTCGCTAAGTTGCTGAAGCTGATCTTGAACCTGCGATCCTCCTGTCTTAACCTCCCAAGAACTGGGATTAAAGGCCTGTGCCCACCACGCCCAGCTTTCAACTGCCATTTTCAAGAAACATCCCATCTGCAAAGGTGGCTTCCTTCTGCTGAGACCCCAAGTTCTTCATCCTTTCAGAGTCATTCCTGAAGCCCTGCTCTGTTTTAATGGTGCCAGGCTGCAATCCAGGGCTCAGCAAACACTGGACTGAAGGGCACAAGGGATCCAAGCCACACTTGCCGGTGGAAGAGGCAGCCAGCTCCTCCCCGGGGTACCAGCAGGACCCTGCCTGTCTCCTCTCCTGCCCTCCCCCTCCCCGTTTTTTCTCCTAGGGACAAATTTTGTTCCAAGGAAAAAGGGCATTCACCGCCCCTCCCCTTCTCCCCCCCAGCCGACATAGTTTGGTTTCCCTTCTAGAGAGCGGAGAGCAGGTGTGACAGGCGAGGTTTCCTTGGCTCCACCCCATTTCGGTTCCCCCAAACACAGAGCACAAGTTTGCCGGCTTCTGCAGGACCAGAGTCAGCTCCGCAGCCCGGCGCCCGCCCGCACACCCGCACACCTGCGCGCATGGCCGGGACAGGTGCCTCCCACCGCCGCCCGCCGCGCCTCACCTCTGCCGCCCTGCTCGGGCTCGGGCTCCGGCTCCTGCTCCTCAGCCTGGTCTTCGCCTCCTTCCACTCAGCTTGCGGGGCAGGTAGAATTGTGAGCTTTATTCTTAGTCACCCCGGGAAGGAGGAGGGCACGAGGGAGGGAGGGAGGATGCGAGGGGAGAAACAGGGAGGGCAGGATTCCCTGGTCCGGGTTGGTCCTGCAAGGAGCAAAGAGGAAACGGGACTTTCTCTTGAGGAGGATTTGGCAGAGTGGGGGCGGGGCGGGGTGTCTTGGGTTTGCCCAAGTCCAAGAGCACCCACCCCAGCTGGGACGGGAGCCGCCACCTCTGCTGGCCACAAAACAGGGGAGTTTGCCAGAATCTCACCCATCAGGGGACCAAGTTGGTCTAACTGGGCAAATTTTGGTTTCCTCGGGGGTCCTCCCAGAAGCCCTGGGCTGGTGGGGTCTGCAAGCCTCCTGTTTGAGCCTCGCCTTCCCTTAGGGAAGGTCCCGGTCCCTCCTGCCCCCTGGACTTCCTCTATTTCTTTCACCAAGCCTGAAAGCCGCCTTTGGCTGTCCCAGACCACCCGCCTCCCAGGCAGCCCGATGTTAGTGGTCCCACTGTCTGGGGCCTGGTCCTCCCAGCTGGGCCCACCCCTGCAGCAGAGGGACCTGTCTTACCTTCTCCTGTTTCTGGCTCTGATCTTGTCCTCAGCTCTCTCAGAACCCGGCAGCCCGTCTCTCTGACAGATTCCGCCAAGTCTGTCTGTCTCTCATCCTCAGGGTCAGGTAGCTCCTTGTGGTGGCTCAGAGCACAGCTCCTCGAAGCCACAGAGTCTCAGCTCTGTTCCAGCTTTCTACAGATGCCAGCTGTGTGACCTTGAGCAAATTACTTCACTTCTCCATGCCCCCCCCAGTGGTTTCCTGTTTAGGACAGGAGGATAAATGTACTCCTAAGCCGGGTGTGGTGGCCCATGCTTATAATCCCAGTACTTGGGAGGCTGAGACAGGAGGATCCGGGTTCGAGGCCAGCCTCAGGTACTTAGTGAGGCCCTCCGCAACTTAGTGAGACCCTGTTTCATAATAAAGAGTAAAAAATAGGGCTGGAGGTATAGCTCGGAGGTAGAATGCCCCTGGGTTCCATCCCAGGTACCGCAAATAAATAAAAAATTTTAAAAATGTAATCCTGATTTATGGAGATGTTTGTAAGGAGGAAATGAGGTGACTGTTTATAAAGAATAAAACAGCACCTGGTGAACAGGCGAGGAATGCTAGCAATTACAGTTAGCAAGTTTGCCCCTTTTCTCAACTTTGTCTCTCCCCAAATTAAGGTGTCTGATTTTTTTTTTTTCTGTCCTCACAATTCCTTGCTTGTGATAGGGGCCCACAAAAACTAAATGCGACTTCACTGAGCTATCTGTCTTTGTGAGTGTGCCGAGCTCCCCGGCTGCCTCTGCTTACAGAGAAGAAGGGTGACTTTTAAAGGCTTAGGAATTTTCTCCTAGGCTCTTCTGTTTGAACCATATAAAACCGCTGTTCTAGAAAAAAAAAATTAACCTATAAACATGGTAATTTCATATGGTTTCACCTAATATTATCACTCTACTAGGTTTTTTGTTGTTTTTTCTTCTCGCTTTGGACAAGGAACATCACTTCTCTAGACGTAGAGGGAGGTGAAAGTCAAGGTCAAGGAAGTTATTTGGTTCAGGAGGAAAACTTCAATGTTGAGGAATCAATTTCTCCAAAACAAAGGCCAAGCCCTAAGCCTTTTGGTTGTAAATAATTTACAGTAACAATTAGATTGCATCAAAGTAATTACCATACTTTAAGCCGGACATTGGAGTGGTTTGGGGATTGGGTGGCATAAAATTAGTCTGAGCAGCATTTCATGGTGTTGGCTAAACAAAACAGCCCTCCTTACTGACAACACACACCTTGGAAGGACACGCTGACCCATGGTCAGTTGGGTCAGCCTGTGTAAAGAGTTTTCAAACGATTTTGTTTTGTTTTGATTTGCATTCCCAACAGAGCCAATAGAACAGCAATATAATTTCCAGAAACCTTCTTCAAGGCCAATCTTTTGGCTTTGCTCTACCTAGATGAGAGTCAGTGCTAAGAGGACTTTCTCTGCTGGTGGGAACGTTCCATTTCTGCTGTAGACTTCCAATATGGCGGCCGCTAGTCGTGTGGGTGATCACATGCTTGACATATGGCTAATATGACCAGAAATTAACTTTGAGTTAATTTTAACACATTTAGGTTTATTTTTTTAAGTTAAAAATTTTTTTAACTTAAAAAAATGATGTAGCTCTAAATAAATTAATTTAATTGGCTAGTGTGGCCCATCGGTCTTCTCATTCTCACCGGTGGGAGGGAACGCCGGGCATGGCCTGCCTGCCTTGAATCCTGTGTTTGCTGCATCTCCCAAGCCCACCCCCACCAGTCAGAATTCCTACTAAAGTTTTTTTTTTTTTTTTTTTTTTTTGCGGTACTGGGGATTGAACTCAGGGGCATTCTACCTCCGAGCTACACCCCCAGCCCTATTTTTTATTTTTATTTTGAAACAGGGTCTCACTAAGTTGCGGAGTGCCTCACTAGGTAGCTGAGGCTGGCCGCAAACCCAGATCCTCCGGTCTCAGCCTCCCAAATGCTAGGATTACAAGCGTGTACCACCACGCCCCGCCCTACTAAAGTTATTTTTATCTTTCTGTTCTTTGCTTATAAATCAAGGGACAATTCTTTTTTTTTTTTTTTTTTTTTTTTTTTTTTTTTCGGTACTGGGGATTGAACTCAGGGGCATTACTACCTCCGAGCTACACTCCCAGCCCTATTTTTTATTCTTTATTTTGAAACAGGGTCTCACTAAGTTGCAGAGGGCCTCAGTAAGTAGCTGAGACTGGCCGAAAACCAAGGGACAATTCTAAGCGGTGCCTCCTGCCAATCTCTAGACCTGCTTATGTGATGTTTAATGTTTGCTGATAGCATGTGCCTGAGTAGCGACTTCATAACCACCAGAAGTGAAGCCTGGAGGTCAGATTTCAATGTTTATTTGTTCAAGGCTTCGTGGGTTGGGTCCTGGGGATTGAACCCAGGGGCGTTGTACCTCGAAGCTATATTCCCAGCAATTTGTACTTTGTACTTTGAAATAGGGTCTCACTAAGTTGCTGAGGCTGGCCTCAAACCTGTGATCCTCCTTTACTGGGAGCCTCCCTAGTGCTGGGATTACGGGCCTATTCAGGGTTTTGGAAAGAAATTAAGGATAATGATGAGAAGACATTCTAGATTTCCCAGTGATTGTTTCAACATATACTGGAAAGACCATTTTATAGCTGTATCTGTCTACGTAGAAAATAGCTAAAAGAGAGAGAGCATTTGGACAGTTATTTACATAGCAGGACTTTGGTTCTGAAGGACAATGAAGGGGAGTGTAATCCTCTGTTCCGGCTGTAGAAAGGAACACACTGGGGGCTCACACTGCAGAAATCTTCCTTCTCGTGGTTGTGAAGCCAGAGGTCCAAGATGAAGGCCAACAGGTTCACTCTCTCCTGAGCTGCCCCTTGGACTGCAGAGGACCTGCTTCTCACTGTGTCCTTGGACGGCCTTTCCCCTCGCACATGCACCGCTGCTGTCCCTTCCTCTTCTTTTAAGGACATGAGTCACCTTGGATTAGGACCCATCCCTACAACCTCTTTAACCTTAATTACTTTTTTAAAAGGCCCTATTTTCAAATATGAGCAGGGTGTGGTGGCTCAGACCTATAATCCCAGTGTCTGGGAGGCTGAGACCAGAGGACTGCAGGTTAAAGGCCAGCATGTGATGACTTAGCGAGACTCTGTTTCAAAGTAAAAAGTAAAATAGGGCTAGGGCTGTAGCTCAGAGGTAGAATGCCCCTGTGTTCACTCCACAGTAGCACACACACACACACACACACACACACACACAAATACAGTCACGCTGTGGGTTAGGAGTTTGACACATGAATTTGAGGGAGACCCAATTCAGTCAACAAGAGGACGTTAGCTTTGTCACATACAGCTGCAATATACCTATACTGGAAATTCCATAACACCTTCATAATACTACCAATTTTCCAAAAAGATTTCAAACTCTGTGCCTGGGGATGATGTTTCCTTCTTGCTGAGACCACCTCCTGTCTTTGCTCACAGAAGCCAGCAGCAGCAACTACTCAACCTCCGCCGCCCACCACCCAGACACGACGGGGCCCCTGGAGCAGTGTCCTGGTGAGTTTCTGCCAAGCCCCTCACGCCGGAGCTGGCCCTGGAGCAGGGAGGGAAACTGGAGCCCCCTTGCTCTAGGTCGATTGGTGTCAGGTGGCAAAGCACCTGCCCGGCCTTCCTGGACACGGGTGATTGATCCCAGTACTGTCTGCAGAACAGGTCTAAAAGCTGTCTTGGCTTTGATCCCAATGGAGGCTCATGATCTCTGCCACAGGTGGCTCTAATGACCCTCTCCTGATCAGCAGCCAAAGATGCCCTGAGTTCAAACGCTCCTAGAAGTTCAGAGGTGGGAAGTCCATAAACATCAGCCCCTGCCCCTTCTGCCCAAGGCAGGAGCTTGGTCTCGGTGCCTTTCTCATATTTCTAATCAGCCTCTACTTGAATATTCCCAGTGGCAAGGAGCTCGGTAATTCACAAAGCAACCACTGGTACACGTGTCTAATTAAGAGAAAGTTTTGCTTTAAGTTTGGCCCTCATTGAATGACCAAATGCATTTGCTTTGGGGCACTTATAAAGGAGGGTAAAAAGCCGGGCATGATGGCACATGCTTGTAATTCCAGTACTTGGGAGGCTGAGACAGGAAGGTCGCAGGTTCGCAGCCAGCTTCAGCAACTTAGGGAGACCCTGTTTCAAAATAAAAGGATAAAATCAGAGCTGGGGATGCAGCTCAGAAGTAGAATGCTCCTGGGTTCCATCCCCCGTACCATACACACAAAAAAAGGGTCATAGTATTTAGCTATGCTGGTACACGCCTATAATCCTAGTACTTGGGAGGCTGAGACAAGAGTATTGCAGGTTTAAAGCCAGCTTCAGCAACTTAGTGAGACCCTCAGAAACTTAGCAAGACCCTGTTTAAAAAGAAAACGGGCTGAGCATGTAGTTCAGGGGGTAGAACGCCCCTGGGTTTAATTCCCAGTATGCATTCGCATGCGCGCGCGCGCACACACACACACACAGGTAATAGGTAATGATATGTAGCATTAAGGATATAGCTTTATATTCCTACAGACCTGGGTATGAGTCCTACTTCTGCCCCTGTGTGATCTTGGACAACCCCAATTTCATCGTATAAAATGGGAATCATAATTGTACCTATCACAAGGCTGGGGTGTCACTCAGTGGTAAACCACATGCACACTGGAGGCTTTAGGTTCAATCTCTAGCCCTGAAATAATCAGTGAATGTGCCATCTTTTGAGAAATAGGTAAGGCCACGTGTATAAAGCGCTTAGCATGGCACCTGGCACATAGTAGGCGCTGATACACGTCAGCCACCGCACCATCCACGTTCTTGCTCGTATTGGTATTGGAGAAGGAGCTGGGTGGGGCTGGCGCTGCCCCCGGTCACCCTCAATCTCCCCTTCCTGCCAGATGCCGACTTCTGCCTGCAAGCCGCCCGCTGTTGCCGCGCCAGCGTCGACGAGTACGGCTGGGTGGCGGCGGCCGTGGGCTGGAGCCTCTGGTTTCTCACCCTCATCCTGCTCTGCGTGGACAGACTGATGAAGCTCACGCCAGAGGAGCCCAAGGACTTGCGGGTGTGACCCGGGGACGGCCATCGTCACCTCCCGTGGCAGCAGAGGGAGGGGGTGCTTCTAGAACTGGGGCTGTGGTCATGCTAAAGTTGTGTTCACGTGAAGCTTCAGCTGCTCTTACTTCTTTGTTACTTATTTGGCGCTGGGATGGAGCCCAGGGCCTGACACATGCTCAGCGCGTTCCACCACTGAGCGACACCCCAACCCCTTCAGCTACTTTAAAAAGGAAAGAGAAACACGGAAGGATTCCATGTAAGGCCAGGGCCTTCTGAGCCCTCATGAACCCACAGCTAAGACAGCCCCTGCAGGATTTCTCGTGTGTGTGTGTTGTGTGTGTGTGTGTGTGTGTGTGTGTGTGTGTGTGTGTGTGTGTGTGTTTTACTGGGGATTGAACCCAGGGGCATTCTACCTCTGAGCTGCATCCCTAGCCCTTTTTATTATTATTTTTCTTTTGTTTTGAAACAGGATCTCGCTAGGTTGCTGAGAGCCACGCTATGTTGCAGAGGCTGGCCTCAAACCTGTGATCCTCCTGTCTCAACCTCCCAAGTACTAGTATCATAGGTGTGCGCCACCGTGCCCAGCCAATATCTCCTCTTTTAACCACGGCTTTCTTCTGAGAGCCTTGGGGGGGTGCACAAGGAACTAAGGCTTAGACTCATAGTCAGCGCCTTTGGAAAACAGGTCGATGGCTCCTGTCTTTTACTTCAGCCGAGAGTGGAGGTGCCGTTTCTAAATGTGAGAGCGTCCCTCGCGTCCCCCCTGACCCACGTCCTGTCCTTTTCCAGCTCTCAATCATCCTTCACTATGAGGGTCATGTCTGTCCGGTCCCACCCATCCTCCCCGCCAGCACCCTGCTCCTGGCTCTCGTGACCCCTCCCTGACTACCAGGGATGCTTCATTTTTCCCCACTGCCGGGAGCATCTTCCTGTCCCACCCGCCGTGCCATAGGCGGCCAGTAGGACAGGAGCTGCCCGCCCCCAGCGCTGACCCCACCAGGAGCACCCGAGGACCCAGACTCTCAGCCTGGCGCGCAGTTCTTCCTGCCAGTCCAGCTGTCTTGCCGGGCTGTCTCCGGCACACGCTGCCCTGTCCATTCCGCATCACGGGGCCTGCCGTTGCTCTGCAGCCATTTCTTCCCAACGCCAGCTCAAGGACGAAGGCCACTCCTCAGTGTCCACTTCCAAGCCCTGACCTCCCCAGAGCCCTCCTGGTCAGCCTTGGGTTTCCTGAAGCTGCTGCTCCTGGACTGGACACTTCTGCTCCGTCCTGGGTGCAGCCGCTGTGAATGCGCTTTGTCTCCGGCCGTTTATACTTCCTTGCAGTCCTGGGGCAGAGCAAGCTCTTTATGTTTGTCCAATGTGCAGGTGGGTGGGTGGGTGGGTGGATGGATGGATGGATGGATGGATGGATGGATGGATTCTTGCCCTGGACAACTTATGATCATCTCTCTGCATTCAAACCTCCATTATTCTTCAGATAGTTGAAATAACCAATCTCTGAAGAGGCCAGTGGTTGGGTCACTCAGTACATGACCATCATCACCCGGTATTCTGGAGTGTGGACATTGCACGTCACTGAGAACTCTCCCAGAGGAGGTTGAAGAAGGGGAGGGGAGGATGGGGAGGAGGTTTTTCTTGTGCATGTGTGGTCCTTGGGATTGGACCTAGGGAGGGAGGCTCTGCCTCTAAGCTACACCCCAGCCCTATTCTATTTTTTTATTTACTTACTTTTGTGGCACTGAGGATTGAACACAGGGGCATTCTACCTTCCAGCTATACCTCCAGTCCTCTTTATGTTTTTGTTTTGAAACAGGGTCTCCCTAGGTTGCTGAGAATCTGGCTACATTGCTGAGGCTCCAACCTGTGATCCTCTTGTCTCAGGCTCCCAAGTACTGGGCACCATCATGCCTGGCTCCTATTTTATTTTTTATTTAGAAATGGAGTCTCACAGAAGCATGGTGGCACATGCCTGTAATCCCAGTCCTTGGGAGGCTCAGACAAGAGGATCATAGGTTCGAGGACAGTCTCAGCAAGTAATGAGACTCCCATCAACCTAGCAAGACTCTGTTTCAAAATAAAAATAAAACGGAGCCGGGTGTGGTGGCGCACGCTTGTAATCCCAGCATTCGGGAGGCTAAGACCGGAGGATCCGGGTTCGCGGCCAGCCTCAGCTACCTAGTGAGGCACTCCGCAACTTAGTGAGACTCGGTTTCAAAATAAAGAATAAAAAATAGGGCTGGGGGTGCAGCTCGGAGGTAGAATGCCCCTGAGTTCAATCCCTAGTGCCACAAAAAAAATAAATAAATAAATAAAATAAAATAAAACGGGGCTAGGGGTATAGCTCAGAGGTAGAATACCTCTGGGTTCAATCCCCAGTACCACATTGAGAAAAGAAGAAGAAATTGGGTCTCACTAAGTTACTAAGCACTGGCCTCAATCCTGCAATCCTCCTGTCTCAGCCTCCCAAGTGCTGAGATTACAGGCGTGTGCCACTATACCCAGTTGGAAGGGTGGTTTTGTTAGAAGGAAGAAAGAAGAGACAAAATGACTCTTTAGGAACAACTTCTGCCCTCTGGGAGAAAAAGATTTAGATGGAATAAACACTACATCAACACACACACACATACACACACACACACACACACACACACACACACACACACACACACAGCCAGTATGGTGGTGCATGACTGTAATCCCAGTACTTGGGAGGCTGAGGTGGGAGAATCGCAGGTTTGAGGTCAGCTTCAGAAACTTAGTGAGTCCCTGTTTCAAAAAAAAAACAAAACAAAACAAAAAGGCTGGGGGTGTAGCTTGGAGGTAAAATACTCTTGAGTTCAATCTCCAGTATCCCTCCTCCACACAAACACACACAAAAAAAGAAAAATGAGAGGCCTGTGAGACAGAAAGAAATATTTTCTAGAGGAGGCAGATAACTTGAACTAGCTCAATTATCCTTCAGAAAATCTAAGTAAATTCCCCTGTCCGCGGGACCTGAGGGGATCGCCGGGCTCATCCTGTCCTCCGTGGAAGTGCTCAGTACGTCTCTTTACTATTTAGTCAGTTTGATGGGATGGGTGTATTGTTCCCAAGTGTTTAAAAGCGCCTGCATAATGCCCAGCGCACTGCTGCAACTTTCCTTGGCTTATTTTCCAAAAGATGACAAGATTCATGGAGCATACTTAGATTTAATACCTGCAAACATTAAAAAAATAAAACAGCCAGGCATGGTGGCACACACCTATAATACCAAATTCTTGGGAGGTTGAGACAGGAGGATTGCAGGTTCAGGGCCGGCCTCAGCATCTAGTGAGACCCTGTTTCAAAACAAAAAAAATGAGCCGGTCATGGTGGCGCATGCTTATAATCCTAATACTTGGGAGCCTGAGACAGGAGGATCACAAGTTCCTAGCCAGCCCCAGTTACTTAGGCCCTCTGCAACTTGGTGAGACTCTGTTTCAAAGTAAATAATAAAAAATAAGGCTGGGGGGATAGCTCAGAGGTAGGATGCCCTTGGGTTCAATCCCCAGTACCACAAAAAAAAAAAAAAAAGTTTAAGAGATGGAAATGCTATACTGATTTGATCATTATACATTGTATATATATGTTGAATTATCACACTATACCCTGTAAATGTGTACAATTAAAAATAATAAGAAAGGCCAAGGATGTTAGTTCAGTGGTCGAACACTTGGCTAGCACATGCAAGGCCCTGGGTTTGATCCTAGTATAACCAAAAAAAAAAAAAAAAAAAAGCAACTCACAAAACCTTGTATCACCTTTAGCCAGGCATGGTGGTGCACACCTGTAGTCCAAGAGGCTGAAGCAGGAGGATAGTTGAGCCCAGGAGTTCAATCCAACCTGGGCAACAGAGTGAAACCTCCTGTCAATGATGATGATGATAATAGTTTGTTTTGTGAATTGCTTTTCTTGCATCTGCATGAGAGGAAGGGTGCTCCCTTATCCGAGGCTGGAAGGAAGGTACCCTGTAACCTGATGGCATCTCAAAGCGTCCAGACATAGAGCAACAGGACCCAACTGGAGTTCAGTAGCCAGCCCTGCGACAGTCTATGCAGTGTGGGGCATTTCCGTACCAAGATGTCATATGCAGAAAAAAGTATGGCATTCAGGTGGGGCTCAATTACCCGTAGACTTTTAAAAATCATCATTATTTCTTTTTTGTGTGCATAATGTCCAAGAACAAGTAAACCACATATAATTTCTATTAAAAACTAAATGTTAGCTGGGCTTGGTGGCACATGCTCTAAATCCCAGTTCTTAGGAGGCTGAAACTGGAGGATCCAGGTTCACGGCCAGCCTCAGCTACTTAAATGAGGCCCTCCACAACTTAGTGAGACCCTATTTCAAAATAAAGATTAAGGAGCCAGGCGTGGTGGCGCACACTTGTAATCCCAGTACTTGGGAGGCTGAGACAGGAGGATCGCAGGTTCGAGGCCAGCCTCACCTACTTAATGAGGCTTTCTACAACTTAGTGAGACCCTGTTTCACAATAAAGAATAAAAAGTAGGACTGAGAGCCGGGCGTGGTGGTACACGCTTGTAATCCCAGCATTTGGGAGGCTGAGACCGGAAAGGATCTGGGTTCGTGGCCAGCCTCAGCTACCTAGTGAGGCCCTCCGCAACTTACTGAGACCCTGTTTCCAAATAAAGGCTGAGGGTGTAGCTCAGAGGTAGAATGCCCCTGAGTTCAATCCCCCAGTACCACAATAAATAAATAAATAAATAAATAATAAGGAAGGCCCTCTAATTGCACACAGCCTGCACCTGCCAGGGTTCCTCCTCCACATCCAGCTGTCCCCTCCCTGGGTGGCTGTACACACACACACACACACACATGCCCTTCCTCAGTGGCCTGTGCTCCCCCCTGACCAAACTCTGGCCAGCCTCCTCTGAGCTCTCTTTTCCAACCAGGCCTTCCTTCACCGTGGTCTATAAAAACTACAGACTCTCAGAATGGATGATTTCCTGCAACCTCCTCCCGTCTCACAAGACTTCAGCAAAACCCAGGCGTGGTGGCATGCACCTGTAATCTCAATACTTGAGAGGCTGAGACAGGAGGACCATAGGTTCAAAGCCAGCCTCAGCAACTTAGCAAGACTCTGTTTCAAAATAAAAATAAAATAATATAGGGCTGGGGGTGTAGCTTGGAGGTAGAATGCCTTTCTGTTTTTCTTCTTTTTTCTGTGTGTGTGTGTGTGTGTGTATAAGAGAAAGAGAGAGAGAGGAAAGGAGGGAGGGAGTGGGGAGAGAGAGAGAGATGGAGTCTACATATACTGGAGACTGAACCCAGCGGCATTCTACCTTTGAGCTATACCCCCAGCCTTATTTTATTATTTCATTTTATTTTATTTATTTGTAATAAGGTCTCACTAAACTACTGAGGCTAGCCACAAGCCTTCGATCCTCTTGTCTCAGCCTCCCAAGTACTGGGATTACAGGCGTGCACCACCACCACGCCTGGCTTCTAACCTCATTCCTAACAGCTCCAGTCTGCGCGCCGAGTATGTCCCAGACACATGCAAACTATTGGAAAGCTGGGGCCAGTGGAGCTGGGGTGGGGTGGGCGGGCTCAGGCTCCCGTAATGAGCCCCTCTGATAAATCCACGCTGCATATGCAGCCCTGCGCTCGCACACACCCGGGGCTTCATCCCAGCCATGTTTGGCGGGTCCCTGAGCTCCCTTTCCTCCCTGTCTGCCCCCTTCGGCCTGACACCGTCCTGCTTAGTGGTCAGTGAGACCCATGCCTAATGGCAGAGGGGAGACCACACGTGGTGTTTGAGGAGCCAGCGCTGGGCAGGCGGGCCCAGAAGCTGGGTGATTTCTGTGTGCTTTTACAAAAGGCCATTTCTCTTCCCTGAGGAAGCAGACAGGACCCAAGTGCAGCTCTTTTGTTTCTTTTATGACGTGTTCATTTCTATCAGGAAGGAATGAGATTCAAAATGGTTGTATAAAGATAATCAAATATCTCTATTTTCTGTCAGGCATGGTGGTGTGCACACCTTTAATCCCAGTACTTGGAACTTTACAGTACTTGGAGGCTGAGACAGGAGGATTGCAGGTCTGAGGCCAGCTTCAGTAACTTAGTGAGACTGTCAGCAACTCAGCAAGATCCTGTTTCAAAATAAAAAGGGACTAGGCATGGTGGTGTACACCTGTAATCCTAGTATTTGGGAAGCTAAGACAGGGGGATCACAGATTTGCAGCCAGCCTCAGCAACTTAGTGAGGTCCTACGTAACTTAGTGAGACTCTGTTTCAAAATAAAAAATAAAATAGGGTTGAGAGTGTAGCTCAGAGGTAGAATGCTCCTGGGTTCAATCCCCAATACCACAAAAAAAATTTTTTAAAATAAAAATAAAAAGAGTTGGGGGTAGAGCTTGCAGGTAAAACACTCCTGGGTTCAATCCCCAGTACCAAAAAAATAAAATAAAACAAATTAAATAAAATAGGGCTGGGGGTCTAACTCAGAGGTAGAATGCCCCTGGGTTCAATCCATAGTACTCCCCCTAAAAAAAAAAAAAAAAAAAAAAAATAAGAAAGAAAGAAAAAGAAGAAAAGAAACCTTGGGGAGGGGTGAGGGGAGGGGGTCACCATTTATATGATCTGTCAATGGGAAGAGTTTGTATGTAAGGTAAGTCAGAACTCAGTGATGGTCCCAGTGTGGTAATATTTAAAATGTTTTACCCGAAGATGCTAAACTGAACATTTAATGTTTTGTACATGCATTATTTTTACTTGCATCTGTGGGTTTCCAAGAAACCCAAAGGGATAATGTGAGATGGCCAAAGTCACATCAGTTTAATTTAAATAATTTTTTTTTTTTTTTTTTTTTTTTTTTTTTTTGCTGGGTGTGGTGGTGCACACTTGTAATCCCAGTACTTGGGAGGCTGAGACAAGAGAATTTCAAGTTCACAGCCAACCTCAGCAACCTAGTGAGGCCCCCCACAACCTAGTGAGTCCCTGTTTCAAAAATAAAGAATAAAAAATAGGGCTAAGGGTGTAGCTCAGAGGTAGAATGCCCCTTGGTTCAATCCCCAGTACCCCTTGCCCCCCAAATTGAGAACTGTTTTGTTTTGTTTTTTTGCGGTACTAGGAATGGAACCCAAGAGCATTCTACCTCTGAGCTGCATCGCCAGCCCTATTTTTTTTTTTTATCCTTTATTTTGAAACAGGGTCTCACTAAGTTGCGGAGGGCCTCACTGAGTAGCTGAGGCTGGCTGAGAACCTGCAATCCTCCTGTCTCAGCCTCACAAGTACTGGGATTACAAGCATGCACCCCTATGCTGGGCAATAAAAAAAAAATTTTAAAGCTGATTTTCTCCAGGCTTGGAATTCTCTAGCTATCAGGGCAACATAGTGAGTTACAGAGTGAACAGAAAGAGACCTTACCTTAGGGTCCAGAGAATTCCACACCTCCCGATATCTTCTCCACCCTAGACTATCCCCTTACCCCTTTCCCCACCTCTCTCTCATGCACATGTGTGTGTGTACACACACACACACACACACACACGTACTCATTTAAACACACCTCAAGAAGGAAGACCTGTCTCTGGTGACCAGTAAATGACATTCATCACACTATTAGAGAACCTTTTAAAAGTCTGTATATACTGAAAATATTCACATTTTATGACCTATTTCTAGTCATTTTCCAAATAGAAAAATAATTCAAAGGGAAAAAATCAGAAATATTTCTGGAAAAATGATAGTTGCTTCCAATAATTTGCTATTCCAGATAACACTAACTATTGGGAAAAGAAACCCATGTATGGAACAATGAGGTAATAGTAAAGTAATATTGGTAATATTGCTTACAGATATCATGTAGCTGTAAAAGATAACTATGAAAACTATGTGGAAAGCTTTTTTTTTTATCAGTAATATCATGAAATACTTTAATCCTGATTCTGGTGACAGTGTAATGAGGTCAATTCTCAAACATTAGGGGTACAGAGCTGGGCATGTTGGCACATCCTGTAATCCCAGTACTTCAGAGGCTGTGACAGGAGGGTTGCAGGTTCAAGGCCAGCCTTAGCAACTTAGCAAGATTCTAGGCAACCTAAGACTGTTTCAACACAAAATATAAAAAAGGGCTGGGACTGAAGCTCAGAGGTAAAATGTCCCTCTGTTCAATCATCCCAGGTACCAAAAAGGGGGGGGGGGGGTCTTGGGGTATATATAGCTCAGTAATAGAGCACCACTGGGTTCAATCCTGAGTAACACACACACAAACACACACACGGTAGATCCATAGAGAGGAATGTTATTCAGAAAAAAAATAGAGCTACATCAGTGTATATATTCACGTAGGTATGAAATGTTGGATACAAACAGCCTCTAATGGTGTAAGAAAAATGGTTATAACAATGCTAAAAAAGAAAAGCACGATAAAAAGTTGTGTATGTAATATATCCTTCAACTAGGGAAAATACAATGCAGAAAGAATTTCACCAAGATGCTTAAAATGGTCAGCTTAGGGACTGTTTTTTCTATATGATGGACTTACTTTCCATATCGCTAAAAAATCATGAACTTGTTAAAAAAAAAAATTCCAGGCACAATGGCACTTGCTTGTAGCCCCAGCTCCTCAGGAGGCTGAGTGGAAGGATCACTCAAGGCCAGGAGTTCGAGACCAGACTGGGAAATATGGCAAGACCCTGATGTCCATGCAGATGGAAAAATGACCTTTTGGGACATTCTATGACCTCGGAAAGTAAATCACCTCCTTCTGAGGTACTCTCTCTCCTGATAAAAGTTCTCCAGGATTTTTCCTAAGAACTTCTGATTGCAGCAACATGGGTTGAAATAGGTTAAATAATTCCCAAAGTTATATGTATGGTAAGAAGCAAAGGTACACTAAAGCTCAGGTGTTGTGTCTGCAAAGTTAATAAGTGATGCTCCTATTGCATGCTGTGTAATTATCACCATTCCTATTAGAATTAGGATGTAGCAGGTTGTAATATATTTGAACAGTCATTTTTAAATCACTCTAACAAAGCCACCTACTCGATTGTGTTTCTCAATGTTTTTGCTTTTAACCATATCCCAAGTTACCCAAGCCTGTGTAAATCATAAGAAGTATAGATAGGTAGATGACATTCAGGTGTTTTAACTACAAAGCTAATGATTGGCTTACTATTCTAAATGTAATCCTTTTAAACAATCACTACTACTACTACTACTACTACTACTACTATTACTACTACTATTTGGAGGCACAATATCACAATACATTTTAACAATTATTCTTAAGGCATTCTAGCAAAACTACATTCATTTCCTCTCCAACCCCCCACCCCGGTACAAGGGATTGAACCCAGGAATGCTTTACCACTAAGCTACATCCCCAGTCCTTTTTATTTTCATTTTGAGACAGGGTCTCACTAAATTGCTTAGGCTGGCCTTGAGCTTGTAATCCTCCTGCCTCAGCCTCCTGAGTCACTGGAATTACAGGCATTCACCACCACACCCAGATCACATGACTCAATTTTATTACTCTGCAAGTTTTTTATTTTTAATTGACTCTTGAGCTTTGACCCTAGAAGGTGGTGATGGATATTTTTAGTTATAAGGTATTTAACGTACATAGCCATTAGTTTGAGTTAGTGTCATACCAACCTTGGGCAACTCTATAAGGAAATGTGTGTGTGTGAGCACGTGCATAGGTGCGTGTGCGCACATATGTGTGTGTGTAATTGTGAATTAAATACCATTGTGTTTTCTGGATTTCAGTTTGACAATATAAGGGATTTGTACTACCTGTGAAGCAGTATAGTGTTATTTGCAAGTACGCTTGGATTAGTCATAAATATATATTACAGACTCGGGTAACTGCTAGAAAAACAAAGAGTAAAAAAGAAGTATAATCAATATGCTAAGAAAGGGAACAAGACGGAATAATATGAAATGCTCATAAACCAGAGAAAGCAGAAATGTAAAGAACTAATAGAAAAAGAACAAATATAATGAAACAGTGGCAAATATAGTAGACATTTATTCCACCAAAGAAGCAATCGCTTTTATTTTTTTATTCTTGGTACGGAGGATTGAACCCAGAGGCATTCAACCTCCAAGTTACACCCCTTGTCCAATTTTATTTCTTATTTGGAAACAGGATCTCACTAGGTTGCTGAGAGCCTCACGAAGTTACCAAGGCTGGCTTTGAACCTGTGATCCTCTTGTCTCAACCTCCCAAATACTGGGATTACAAGCATGTTCCACCATGCCCAGCAGAAACAATCATTTTAAATATAAATGGTCTAATTACACAAATTAAAAGATAGTTCCCATCAGAGTAGATTTTAAAAACAAGACTCAACTATATGCTGTCTTCAGAAAATTCATTTTAAGTATGAAGATACAGCCAAGAGTGGTGGCACATGCCTGTAATCCTAGTACTTGGGAGGCTGAGACAGGAGGATTGTAGGTTTGAGGTCAGCTTCAGCAACCTAGCGAGACCCTGTTTCAAAATAAAAAATAAAATCGGACTGGAAGTATCTCTTGGAGGTAGAATGCTCCTGGATTCAATCCCTAGTACCAAAAATTTTTAAAAAGACATATATAAAAGAAAACATGGAAAGAGATATACAATACTAACACTAGTCAAAAAGAAAGCTGGAGTAGTTATAATTCAGATAAAGCAGACTTCAGAGAAAGAAATTTTCCCAGAGATAAAGAGGGGCATTGTGTAATAATAAAGGACCCAGTTCTCTAAGATCTAATACTCCATCCTGTGCATGCACCTGACAACAGAGCATCAAAATACATGAGTTAAACCCTGATAGAGCCTCAAGGAGAAATAGACAAATCCACTCTTATACGTGGAGGCTGCAACAGCCTTGGTCAGTAACTGACAGCTCCAGCAGACAGAAAGTCACCAGGGACATAGTGGGACCAAATAGCCCATCAATCAACTGGCTTTAATTGACACTCATGGAACAGCTGATCCAACAACAGAATACCTGTCCTTCTCAAGCTCATACAGAAATCTCATGACAGACCAGCTCTGGGCCACAAAACATACCTGAACACATTTAAAAGAACAAATATTACCACATCACTCAGTTGTCAGGTTATGCTAAATAACAGACATCATTAATTAATCTGGAATGAAGCCGGGCGAGGTGGCGCATGCTTGTAATCCCAGCATTTGGGAGACTGAGACTGGAGGATCCGGGTTCGCAGCCAGCCTCAGCTACCTAGTGAGGCCCTCTGCAAATCAGTGAGACCCTGTTTCAAAATAAAGAATAAAAAATAGGGCTGAGGGTGTAGCTCGGAGGTAGAATGCCCCTGAGTTCATTCCCCATGCCCTCTCCCACCCCATGCATCACCTCCAGCAGCTGTCATGTTAAGGCTGCCAGATTAGCAAATAAAAATACAGATACCTAGGCAAGTATGAATTTGGGATAAACAAATGTTCTCATATATGTTCTATGCAATATTTGGAACATACTCAAGATTTCTTATTGATCTGAAATTCAGATGTAATTAGGTGTGCTCTGTCTTATCTGGCCACACTAGGCCTTTTACCCTCCCTTCCAGGTACTACTCCATTTCTCTCATCCGCCTCTCAGAAGAGCTGCTGAAAGGGTTTTCTATATTTGCTGTTCTCCAGTCTCATCTTGTCCTTCACGCCCCTTGTCAAGGGCACTGCCGAGCCCCGTGGAGCAGGGGCTTCATCTGTCTTTTGCCCCATGTTATGGTGTGGATATAGGATGTCCCTGGGAAAGCTCATGTGCTGGCAATGCAACAATGTTCAGAGGAGAAATCATTGAATCATGAGCGTCCTAATCTCATCAGTGGATAAATGATGGATTCATAATTGGAATGGATTGAGTGATAATGTAGGCAGATAGGGTGTAGCTGAAGGAGGTAGGTCCCTGGGGGTATGACCTTGAAGACTAAATATGGCCATAGTCTCTTCTCTCTCCCTGCCTCCCTCCCTCCCTCCTACTGCCATGCCCTTGAGCACTGCAGATGTGACCCAGACTAACATGGACTAAAACCTCTGAAATCTCCAGAACTGTGAGCAAATAAATCCTTCCTCCTCTAAGTTGCGGTCATTAGGTATTTTGGGTTACAGCTGAGTGAAGAGTGAACAATGACTGAAACAAGTACCTCATATAAAGAAGGTCTCCGCCCATCTTAAAGGATTTAACAATTTTCTCAGTAGTCAATGCAGAAAAGCCATTTCCTGCTCCCATGGCACTAAACTTGTCACTCGTATATCTTCCAGGAGAAATACTGCCTGCCTGGGCTATATATAGTAATTTATATGTGCCCCTGAAGTCACACCCTCAGTGACCCACCTCCTTGAGTTACACCCTATGTGCCTACCTTCCCACCCAATACACCCATTAATCCATTAATGAATTCGTCCCCTGATGAGGTCAGAACCCTCATAGTCCAATCATTTCACCTCTAAATGTTTTTGCATTGATGCATGAGCTCCTCCAGGGAACAATCTATATCCAAACCAAAGAAGCACCAGTTCTGTGTTTTGGAACACAAGAAAGCAAGCCAAGCCCCTTTCTCCTGGCCACAGGGGAAAGTCATCAGACACTTGAGGTGTCTGGAGTCAGCTTTTTCTCCTACAAGCTGTCACTCCTTTTGGCCAATATCTGTTTTTTTTTTGTTTTGTTTTGGCAGTACTCCGGATTGAACCCAGGGGCATTCTACCTCCGAGCTACACCCCTAGTCCTATTTTTTTCTTTATTTTGAAACAGGGTCTTATCTAAGTTGCAGAGAGCCTCACTAAGTAGCTAAGGCTGACCACAAACCTGCAATTCTCCTGTCTCAGCCTCCCAAGCACCGGGATTACAAGCATGCACCACCACACCTGGAAATGATATCTGGTTTTTAAATTTCTTGTTTAAATGAAATGGTTTCCAGTTCTGCTGTTCTAGTTTTCCTTCTCTTGGTTTTTCTACCCAATTCACAGCACATTCTGTTCAAAATGTAGCACATAAATTCTTCAAGTAACCAGCAGGGGAGGCAGAAATTCTTATACCCCCCTCACTGGGACACTATATTTCTAACCAAAGAATCTAAGGCTGGGTTGATCTTTTAAACATCCCCAATATTCCTAATGAGCCCCAATATGTCTGTTAAAATCCTCAAATCTTTCCTTATAAAGTCCTACTAGACCATATTTCCTTTACCCTATATGCATATTAGAGGGTTTGTTAAAATCTAGAAAACTCTTACATTTAATAAGAATAAGTGAAATTTTGTTGACATTTTGGCCCTGTGTTTCAACCTATCAATATTATCTGTCCACCCACCAGATCATCCTTCTAAAATCTTGAGGTATCTGAAAATTCAGTAAGCAACTCTGAACTGATTGACGTGAAGAACAAATACATACACCTTCTGGGGTTTAAGGGCCAGTAAGCTCCAAAGATGAAATCTAAATTATCCTGAAAGGGGACAAGGCTTGGGGAGACTTTGTTAGAAGCCGAAGCCCACTTTGGGTCTTGTAGAAATTGCTGTGATGCTACTCCTGGTTTGTCCTGTCTGGTCAGTGGGTTGGGGAGAGAGACAGGCATCCTGGGAAGAAAGTGCATCATGGGGAATTGCTGTACATGCCCAGTTAGCACTTGAGAGCCCCCATGGTCAAGGAAAAGCCATCGAGGCAGACACTTCACAAGGGTCTCTCCAATGCAGTTTGTGTGCAGGGGTCTCAGGGTGCTTGGCATTAAAGCCAAAGGCTATAAACTGAGCATCACTTTCTGACCTCCTCTAAGTCCTCTGTCTCAGCCACGAAGCTCTGGTGAAATCTCATGAGGTTCCGTGCAGCATGGTAGGGGGTCAGGTGGGCCATGCCCCCCTTCCCTGTCCCTTGTATGTGCTGGAATCTAAACCAATAACTTACTGTAAGTCAATTAGAAAGTAAACCGAATCATAAAACATTATTTATTTATCATTATTATTGTTTTGCAGTGCTAAAATTAAACCAAGGGCCTTGCAAATTCTAGACAAGCACTCTACCACTGAGCTACATCCCCAGAACAATTTGGTTGTTAGGACCACAATCCGCTAAAATTTTGATGCCTGTATCTTCAGTGGTCCAGGTGTCCTGGATTTTATTTCCTTCATTTTTGCTAATTTGCATTCTAGCCAGGGAGGGTAGAACAGACAAGGGGAGAGTCATTGGGTTAGTGTGTAATGCTCTGATTTAAAGTTGATTAACTATGTTTTTTTAAAAAAATTTTACCTTAACTCCTAATTTGTGAATCCAATTGTTCTCACCAAGAACCCAGAAAGAACAGTATCTCCAAACTGAAGCCAGCCACCTGCTTGAATTTCACTTACGGCTTTAGGAAGATCCAAATCTTGTCTGATCTTGTCAGGATCCTGCTAAAAATAGAAGGTCCCTAGAGCTCTTCAAAGCATCCAGACTAGAACCACAGTTGGAAAACAAGACCACTGCTCATTTGCCCTGAACTGCAGCTGCCCCACTGTAGCTCACAAGACCAGCTCCTCTTTACAAAATAACATTTTCTTTAAACCCATCTCAGAATCTTAAAGCATCAAATGAAAGAAACCACTGATTCACCGTCAGGCATGCTGGCACACGCCTGTATCCCAGCGACTTGGGAGGCTGAGGCAGGAGAATCCTAAAGTCAACCTGAGCAACTAAGCAAGTCCTTGTCTCAAAATAAAAAAGATGAGCCGGGTGTGAGGGCGCACGCTTGTAATCCCAGCATTTGGGAGGCTCAGACCGGAGGATCCGGGTTCGCAGCCAGCCTCAGCTACCTAGTGAGGCACTCCGCAACTTAGTGAGACCCGGTTTCAAAATAAAGAATAAAAAATAGGGCTGGGGGTATAGCTCGAATGTAGAATGCCCCTGAGTTCAATCCCCAGTACCACAAAAAAAAAAAAAAAAAAAAGATAAAAAGGGCTGGGGATGTAGCTCAGGAGGAGAGTGCTTGCCTAGCACAGATGAGACCCCACCTTCCATCCCCAGTATTGCAGAAAGAATGAGGAAGAAAACAGCCCTGAGGCACATCACCACATCACAGAACCTCAATCCAAACACACTCCCGAGTGGTGTTTAGCCACAGAAGGCGCTGTCTGTGACCCTGACCCTGGCTCTCTCCAACAATGTGAAAGTATGAGTTTCCCAGATAGGTTTGGGTTTTACCCTTCTGTAATGCTATACTTTGGCACAAGTACAACAGACAATAGTTAAACACATAAATGTGGTTTACCTAGCCTTCTGGCTGTAGTTTAAAAAAGGCTTTAACACTAGAGAAATCAAACACACAGCACCCCCAGTTATTCCAGAATGGGCAGGGGATGCAGCAAAGCAAAGGCCGGAGACCTGTGGAGGAAGAGAGATACTAGATACGCAGAGCATTGCCCAGTGAGGGCTAGTTAGTTTAATCATCTAACTCAGGCACTGGACCAAATGACCTCTCTCTCACTCTCTCTTTTTAAATTGTGTAGTACTGAGGATTTGATCCTCTGAGCTATACTGCTCAGAAGGTAGAATTATTATCACTATCATTATTGTCATTATTGTGTGTTTGTTTGGGGGGGGGGTAAATGGAACCCAGGGGCATTCTACCTCTGAGCTACACTCAGCCTGATTTTATTCTTTTATTTTGAAACAGGGTCTCACTGAGTTGCAGAGGGCCTCACTAAATTGCTGAGGCTGGCTGAAAACCTGAGATTCTCCTGTCTCAGCCTCCCAAGTACTGGGATTACAGGTGTGCACCACCACGCCTGGCTTTTTGATTTTTGAAACAGGGTCTTGCTAAGTTGTTGAGGGTCTCACTAAGTTGCTGAGGCTGGCCTCAAACTTGTGATCCTCCTGTCTCAGCCTCCCTAGTACTGGGATTACAGGTGTGTGCCGCTATGTCTAGCTTCTTGGCTTCTTTTCTTTCTTGTTTTCTCTTTACTTTCAACTGTGCTTGGCAGGTACAAAGTGAAAGAGGAAAAGGAGACAAGAAATGCCAATTATGGCTCAACTTCATATTTCTATCAGCTCAGGGTTCGGGCTGTGGCGTGGGACCAGCCTGACCTTTTTTCTAAGTCTCAGCTGCTTCTAGTAACTTCCTGCTCGTCTATCACTTTGAACTTGTTTATTTTCAGAGCATGTACAATTTTGCAGGGTAATGAGTTCTAGCAGTTCCCACAGTGCTTTTGTTGTTATTTTAATCTAAATCTGCCTTAAAACAAAGGGGCATTAATTAAAACTGTTAGGATAATTTCTTCAGCTATGTCTATAAACTATTGGAATATATGACTGTTGTGCGTAAATTCCCTTATTTTTCTTTCAAATATTAATTTTTTGTTTTGTTAAATTTGCTTCAACTTTTATAATGTCCTATTCTTATTAGAGGCATTCTACCTCCAAGATACACTCTCAATTCTTTTTTATTTTTACTTTGAAACAGGGTCTTGCTAGGTTGATCAGAGTCTCACTACTTGCTGAGGTTGTCCTCCAACTTGTGATCCTCTTGTCTCAGCCTCCCAAATATTGATATTACAGGCATGTGCTACCATGCCCAGCTTTTCACTAACCTCTTTAAACATCCGAAATATTCTTTATAAAGTTTTCTTGTGTTGTCCTATTTTCCCTAATTTTTAGGTTTGAATTTTCTTTGGGGTTGGTTCTATGAACTCTCCTTAAAGGCTTATTTTTTGTAAAGACTTGCAATTGTTAATTGTGGCTTCAACGTTTGCAGGAACTATGTACTCTGAGAGGTACTGCAGAACCTGGGTGTGGACAGGATATTAGTCCCTGCAGAAGCTTCACAAGCTTTACCTATGCTATATTAGTGTGTGTGTGTGTGTGTGTGTGTGTGTGTGTACATATATGTAATTGTAATACATGCTATTTATATATTTATTTCATGTAATTATATTCATATATTTGGAGAGTGCTGGAGATTAAACCCAGGGCCTTGTGCATGTGCGTTTGGTACTAGGGATGGAATCTGGGGGCACACTACCTCTGAGCTCCCCCCAATCCTTTTTATATTTTGAAACGGGGACTTGCGAAGTGCCTGAGGCTGGCCTCAGAACTGTGATCCTCCTGTCTCAGCCTCCCAAGTACTGGGATTACAGGTGGGTACCACCATCTCCAGCTCCTGGCGTGTTTTTACTTGATTATTCATCCATTGTGATGTTGGGGATTGAATCCAGGGCCTCAGGCATGCTAGGCAAGTGTTCTACCACTGAGTGACACCATGCCTGGCCTGTTTTTATATTTTAAAATAGTTTTAGATTTAGAAAAGAGCTGCAAGTGATGTAAAGGCTTCTATATACCTTTCCCATAGCTTCCTCTTTATTCATCTTAATAACCACAATAAAGCAAAGCTCATAAATTACCTTTATACAAAACCATTTCCTAAACTATAGACTTTACTTGGATCTCCCTCGTGTTTCTACTGGAGACCTTTTCTGTAGCTGGCATCGTCCCAGGATCCTACCCAGGATTCCACATTTCATTTAGGTTTTATGCTCCCTTGTTCTGAGTTCCTTTTGCTTTTCTAAGTGGCCAGGGGTTCCCATTTTCTTGGGTTTCATAAACAACTCCAGATTTACCGTATTACCTTTCAAGACGGTATGAACTTCAGCCTTCTCATTTGTCTAAGTTGTAGAGTCCTAATCTTTTAATTCCAAAATGAATGGGCTCTTGGCGGATGCATCATCACCCGTGGGTAAACATGACAGACAGAAGGAGGGATTGGTGCCAGGAATGAGTGAAAAACAATTCCGTAAATTCCATGCTGAATGGAAGACTTCCCACTTAATTCCTTGGAAAACCCGAAGCACTGGGTGTTCTCACCAGGGACACAAAATTAGAGAACCGAAAGATCATCTCGTCCAACTTCTCAGTTTAGAAACAAGAAAACGATCATGTTGCGAAGGAAATAAGCAGAAAATATCACATTGACACCAATTCATAGCATTTATTGACATTTCCATTTAAAATGCTAGGAAAGCTGTAAAAATTGTAAACATGGAAACCAAACACTTGCATAAATTATTTCAAAAACTCTACAGCACATTAGAAAACAGTGCAGCTAATTGAAGGGTAGAAACAGAACTGACAGATAGAAGGAGGAGTTCAATTACTAAATCATATACCCATACTGAGACGTAAGTGCCCGCTTGAGACCAGCAAACCATGATTGTCAAGTTCAAGTTGCAGTATTGATGCCTCAGATGGCCCCAACTTGCTCTGCCGTTTTGTACATTAATACTCATAAGCTAGGAATGAGGGTGCGGGAGGAACCAGAACACGGACCAAGGAAGAGAACGGTCGGCGCCCTGGAGCAGCTCCACCGAGCAACCTCTCCTGCTCACCCTAGCCCGATCTCCTCGCTCCCCGTGAGGCTACGGAGGACAAAGTGGAGGGTGTTTGTGTCTTTTCTGAAATGAGTCCCTGGTGCAAATGACTTAATGACCAGAGCCTCAGTTCCCCTAGTAACTCCCTCGTCTTTCCCCACATCTACAGGAGGAACAGAACAGGGTGTCTGGCTTGAACTTGGCCCGGTATTATTACCAAATTGCATACCTGGGAGTCAAGTTAGGAATATTTGAACTCTGGTGGGCACAAGAAAAGATCATTCATGAGGCTCCAAGAAATCTGGGAGGAAGGTTTTGTGCAATGAAGGACTTCGAGATGAAAATCATTCTTTCTCTCTGTCCCTTCCTAAAGAGTGACCGCAGTGTAGCATGGAGCCTGGCTCATTATTCACCCTGTGAGACACTAATCCGGACGAGGGTGCAGCAGGGGAGGGCATTCCCTGCGCCTCTCACTTCCTCACTGGTTCCTAACTGCTTCATGTTTTCAAAGAAACTTAGTATTCTTTACACTTCAAAGCTGCCTTTTTTGTTTGTTCTGTTTGCAATACTAGGGATTACAGCCAGGGGCACTCTACCACTGAGCTACATCCCCAGCCCTTTTTATTTTTTATTTTGAGATAAGGTCTTGCTAAGTTGCTCAGGCTGGCTTAGAACTTGCAATCCTCCTGCCTCAGCTTCTTGAGTCACTGGGATTACAGGTGTGCGCCATCATGCCTGGCTCTGCTGTATGTTAAGATAAGTTATCAAGTGTGCTATTACACACACAAGCATGGAATGAACATTGTACCGTGAAGTTTTAGTTTTCAAGTCTTCTTAGTAGTGGACAAAGGAGTCCTAGTTTAAACATCAACAATCATCTCCAAAAATATCAGAAGAAACCTAAAATGTGCACACTCCTTATTCATGAGGTGACAAGCGTTAAGTCTGTGTATTTCATGAGAATGTTTCAGCAACGGCCCACGGAAACCCCTCTCACCTGTTACAAGAATGCCTGCAGCATGCTGGATTACATGTACAAATGAAGTTCAGTGGACTGTCCCATGGCGTGTGTTTGTGCTCTTCTGGTCTATCTGCAGGCACGGAGGTGAATGTCCTCGTGCTCCTGCCTGGCCAAATGTGGACAAGCAGGCTCTGGTGATGAGCTATGGGGCCTTGCTCTGGAGGTAGAAATGATATGGCGAAATCTCCACTAGAGCTAAAGTTAGTGTGGGACTTAAGGCCTGGAATGCCCCTGCCCTGGAGCCTAGAACCCTAACCAGCTGTCCTTCCAAATATCAAATCTATTTGCATCTAAAACTCCAGGATGAAAGGGCCCAGAGAGGGCAACTTAATGATCAACATGCGAAGCAGTGCCAAAGCAGAACAGCAGCTGAGGGATCGGCCTGGTTACTGCAGCACTCTCAAAGACATCGTACAAAAGCAGTCAACACTGAGCCCGCACATGAGAAATGGGTGACTCACAAAGCACAGAATTACTTGCTTTAGCCCAGCGCCTACTGAGCATACCTTTACCTGTGCCCTGTATCATGGGCCTCATGCCCTGGAATATTTGGTGGGCAAAACTCCACCGCTTAAAAGTTTTGTGCCACCGAAATCCCCACACACTCTGAAATTTAATAAAACTTGGAGGGAAACATGTAAGTAGCTGTAAAGAAGCCAACTATATTTATTTAGAACCTGCTGTGCTCCACAAAGGACTTAATGTCACCGAATGGCTGACCATCAAAATCTGCTCTGAGCACTAACCCTTGGAGTGGTTCTTACTATGATTTGCATACTTTATGTCGACCTTCAGCCGTTCTCGGCATGCCCTTCTTCCTTCCCCCACACCGTAGCTCTTCCTTGGTAGATCTTCACCAGCCTCATTACTTGCTTGCTGCGTTACTGCAAATGTATCTTCCCACTTCCTCCTTAAACAGTGTGGTTAGGGATTTTGTCCCCATACTACAGCAGATGAGAGTGAGTCCATTTTCAATGACAGCATACCCCAATTTCTGCATCCTTCTCTGGGCCCACCTGGGCTTGTTCCATGCCACCTCACCAACGGCTTGGGCAGCTCCACTGTCTTCATCAAAGTTGCTTCAGCAGTTGAGTTCTCCCCACAATCCTATCACTTCCAAACACGCAACTTCCACTTCTTCTGAGAATCCAATGCACTTGTGTACTTGGAATTTTATGGACTCTTAACCATGTTGTTTTTAATCTTTCATCTTTTTATACCCATCTGTACTATCCAACTTAGATTCTAAGATCTCAGGAAGCAGAGCTTAAGTTCTGCTGACATATTTGGTGACAGAACCAGTAGAAAGATGTCTAATAGGTGCTCTTTGAAGATTAGTGAGGGAAGTGAGTTTAAAGCAAAACAGGAGTACTACGGAACATAAATCACACTGGGCTTTCAGTTTTAACCCAGTTATCGATGTGTGAACCCATTTACTGGTAGATCACAGCAGGTCATATCATCCATTTCAGAACATCCACACAGATAGCATTTTATATTTTCACAGTGCTTTATGCTCACTCCTCAATGAAATCTGCAAACAGAATCGCATCTGGTTCCCACAGCTAGAGATTCTAGAAGGTGGGCAGGGGAGGTTCACTCTTGTGGCTGATGGGGAAAATGAAGTTCAGAGAAGGAAGATGACACAATGAATTAGTGACAAAGTAAGCTCTGCAAAAAACTTCTCCAAAATGCTGACTTAAATGCACGGTTTGTGTTAACAGCAATAATTTCTAAGATAGGGAAAAAGAGTAGATGTAAAATGTAACTTTCATTTTAGGATATTTCAATCAGTGGAACTCCAAAGTTACTCGTGATTAACAGGAGGACCTTTCTCTGAAGAGCACATGGACTGAATATCTGAAGATCCATTGGGCGTGATACGTCCCACAAATGCTAGTTCTTTCTGAGTTTGGTGACTGGTAAACCTATTGTAGCAGATGTTTAGAGGAAACAAGTGCAAACCAAGTGTGCTTCACAACAACAACGTGCTGGCAGTCCCCAGGGACTGTTTGTGCCACACACCGCCAGCTATTTGTTACGTGTCATCTTTGGTCGACATCTGTTTAAAGGTGTACCAGTTCTAAGAATAAAAGTACAGGTAGAATCCTTTTATGGTAGTTTGAAAGGCATCAAAACTGCTGTTACAGTCACACCCTTTGAAGCAGAGACGGTTTCTGCAATGCACAAAGGAGGTAACCACTTATAGGACACTCTACGTGCAAAACATTTATGACACTGAGCAGAACAGGGAGAGAAAAGGCCATTTATTCCATCTGCTGTCACACGACTTGAATTCATTGTAAGGTGTCCCTAATAAAACCTGCTTGGATACCTAAAAGTCTTAATACTATATTTAGGAAACCTGGACTTTTTGAGTGATGTGGAATGAGGATCTTCCACTTTAGGGATAGTCTGGGATTAAACCAAGACCAAGAGGTAAGAAATGATGCCCAGAATGGGGCCTCTTCCCGACGCTAGCTCTTCCAAGTCTTTGGGGACTCCCTGGCAAGAGCCCGCCAGTCCTTTATTTAACATCCTGGCAGACTTTCCCTCCTGCTCCCCTTCTCTTTTGGGAGTGTGCAGATGAACCATGGCTACACTTCAACTTTCCCTGTGTCCTGCAATTCGAAGTCTGTACCGCAAGCCTAACTAAGGAAGGGGTAAACATGATTCTGGCCTAGAAGCTTGTTCTGGCTGTTTCCAGATTCTTAAAAACTAGGTGCAGATATGCAGGTATCGACTGGTCAGAGCCCCAAATTCTACCTCGTTGTCTGTTGTTTAATCAAAAGTATTCGTTCGTCTGATAAAAAGCAGCTCAGAGTGGGAATCTCTTAGGTAAGCCTGCATTTCCTCTGAGTTTCACTCAGGCACCAGAAAACAGAAATGTCGTTGTCTTTCTGACCACAATGTGGGACGTGGGGAAATAAGTTTACCTCAGGAGTATGTTTTAAGTGAGATGATCCCCTCCTCTCTAGCCCAAAGTGCATAAGACAGTTTCAACAGTCACTCAACAAAGTATTAACAATAAAATCAGAAATGAGGGGAACTCTCTCCTTTCTCTCGTGGTCTCAAAATTCTTCTTTACACTTCTTGATTCATTACAGGGAGGCTGAACTGGACTCAGTTCCACTTCTAGGTCTTGAACACGGGGAATGTGATTACTAGGGACAGGTTCAAAATAATTTGGTGGCCCCAGGAATTGCTATAAATAATACCTGCTTACATAAGACTTTGCATTCAAACATAATTTGTGAGCAAATCATGAGCGAAGTGCAAGGATCTAATAGGATTTTCTGAAAGCCTCCTTCTGTCGGAATGGGATGTCACGAGGAGTTGCACGTGCCCAATGAATAAACTGCAAATACAATTAAGAATATAAATCTGAACTTTGATGTGTATTTTGAATAACCAAATAAATATTAAGCTTTCCCCCTGCCACTTGGGAGTTTTCTTTTTTTTTTTTCCCCCTAGAACAGAACAAAACCTTCGACATACTCTTCCACTGCAAAAGCCGAGGTTGCATTTCACAGACACAAAGGCAAAGGGGCCTTTGGAACTGTAGCACCAGAAAGAGGAAGAACGCAGGCAATGGCTTCGTTTGGAGTCATCAGGCTCTACAAACTAACATTTGGTTCTCACTAGTAGCTTTTTTTTTTTTTTTAAATTCCCCAACAGTCTTAGTATTCTTGTTGTTAATACTACTATTAAAATAAGTTCCTATGAAGGAAAAGAGGGAAACCAAGCTGTTAATAAAATGTCTTCAGATCTCTCTTCTTAGAAAACAAAGCAGCAGGTGCAACGCACGCAGCAGTCTGAATCCCTTGGAAACACTCGGTGTCTTCCATCCCTAGGCCATCTAACGTGTTTCCATCTTTTGCCTTTAAAAAGAAGACTGTTCGCTTAGGTTTGTCTTTTGTTTTTGTGAAGTGCTGCTGGCTTTGGCCGAATGTACATACATCTCGACGGAACCCAAAAGTGGTCCCCGTATCGCCAACCTACTCGAAGAGTCATGAGTCGTCACATGACTTATGGCATCTTCTGAAATTGCAACTTGGTCCTTTGCTCGGGCAGCTTGCCCGGGAGATGCTCCTTCCCCTCACAAACACCCACTCAGTTGATTTCCTCTCGGGCTTGCTTCCACGGGAAGCGGATACTGGGCCAACCTGCAGGCGAGGCCGATCAGCTGTGGAAGTTCTGCACGGCGCTCTGTTTCTGGGAGAGCCGGAGGAGCTCCTCGCGGATCGCTTTGATGAGGGAGGCTGAGGAGTGGCCGGGCTGGAGGTCTTCCGTGGAGCTGGTGGGGTAACCCAGCCCGGCACCCTGAAGCCCCCGGTGGGGCAGGTTCCCGGGAGGAGCTGAGGGCTCCCTGCCCGAAGTCCTTGGCACCTGAAATAGCGGTGAAGAAGGATACTCTTGATGTCCGAGCATGGGGGTCTGAAAAACATGGCAAACGTTACTGCACTTCCCAGGAAAGAACAAGAGGGGAGATCTAATTCAAAAGGGCATGAGGGGCGCCCCTAGACTTCCTCCACCCTCTTCCCACCGGAAGCTCAGCCTCTGACTGCGTGGGCAGCCTTAGCCCTATGTGCTGGGTGTGGAGTCAGTGCGTGGAGACAGGCGTTGGGCTGGGGGGGGGGGGCGAGAGGGAAGGGAGAATGAAGTAGGTAAGGAGACGCTGGCAAAGGGGATGACAAGAACCAGTGTCCCAGCCCTGGCCTGGGGCCCCAGGAGCATATGTATGTGGACACACTGGACCTCGGAGCCCCAGCCAGCGCAGGTCACGTCCCACATGATCAACCTGTCTTCTCTCCACCCCCTCCCTCCTTGGTCTGGGTATCAAACCTACAGCATAGTGCATGCTAGGCAAGCACTTTACCACTGAGCCACACCCCAGCCCTTTTAATGTTTTAACTGCTTTAAAATTTGAGAGTGTGTCTTGGCTAAGTTGCCCAGGCTAGCTTTGAACTTGTGATCCTCCTGCCTCAGCAGCCTCCCAAGCAGCTGGGATTACAGGCGTGCACTTCTGTGCTTGGCGTCTTTCCACGTATGTCTATCATGTGCATTTTAAAGTCAAGTTATCTGCACAAAAGTAGACAACAGTTCTGCTGATATTTGCAGAATATAGATTAATTTGCATTAATTTGACAAGAATGGTCATATTTTTCATATCTTTTTTTTGTGTGTGTGTGATACTGGGGATTGAACCCAGGGGCATTCTACCTCTGAGCCCTATTTTTATTCTTTATGTTGAAACAGGTCGCACCAAGTTGGGGAGGGTCTCACTAAGTAGCTGAGGCTGGTTGCGAACCTGTGATCCTCCTGTCTCAGCCTCCCAAGTACTGGGAATACAAGCGTGGGCCACCACGCCCGGCTTCATATCTTTTTCTAATGAAAAGTCTCAGGTGAGTGCATTACACCAGCATATAGGTCAGTGTAATAAATCTGTGTACTAAAAAGCTAGCACTAAGAGCAAGCTATTTGCAAGATAAACATGGTCTTCTAGCCCTGGATTGTTTACTTTTACATTTACTTCTCCAAATAGCAATAAGGAAATTCTTCAAAGTGAACATTATTAGATTTAACTGGAAAACTTAAAATATTCCCTGAATGAAACTAAGCTGGGCACAGTGAAGGCAGAAAAAGTGTCGACAAACTTTAAGCAAAGACCTGTGATCCCAAGTCTAATAAGTGGCTTTTAGGGAAAAATCCTTTTCTAAAGCTAATTTTCTCTCACTGAGTCGAAGCATGTAGTTCTGCGGGGGATTTAGCGTGGCTGCCAAGGAGGCATGGCAATGTAATCAAAGTTGGAGCACAACGATAAGGATAAAATCAAAAGTAAGATTTTGGCTTACATTAAACTTTGTTAATTCATCCCCCAAGGATATTAAATTCTTGAGAGAAACAGATGCGCACACTTGCAGAAATGAGCTGTGCCCGAACTGAGTCACGTCTGTGCCTTACACTGCTCCAAAGTGTGTGTGTATTGCAAAACCATCCACGCACAGGGGTTGGAGTGGAAATGATGTCAAGAAGCCCATAATTAAGCACAAATGGGGAGGTCATGAATATTTACACAGTGATCACAGAGAAGGCGAAGTCCAGATTTTATGTACCTTCAGGTTCAAATTCACTACTTAAAGCCACTGAAATCTGTCTCAAGAAAAATCACGCTGTCCCCAAACTGAGCAAAAACATAAGCAAGCTGGGCCTGGTGGCACACACCTGTAATTCCAGTAAGTTGGAGGCTGAGACAGGAGATCACAAGTTTGAGGCCAGCCTTGGCAACGAAGCTAGACTCTCAGCAACTTAGCAAGATCCTGATTCAAAATTAAAAAGTTAGGCTGGGCAGGGCAGTGCACACATATAATCCTAGTACTTCGGAGGTTGAGATAGGAGGATCGCAGGTTTGAAGGCAGCTTCAGCAACTTAGTGAGACCTTGTTTCAAAAAAAAAAAAAAAAAAATTAAAATAGGGCTGGGGTGTAGCTCAGAGATAGAAAACCCCTGGGTTCAATTCCTAGCATCAAAATAAATAAGTAAAAAAAAAAATTAAAAGGGCTGGAGGTGTAGGTCAGAGGTAGAATGCCCCTGGGTAGAATCCCCAGGACCAAAACCAACCAAACAAACATAGAAACAAATAAACAACAACAACAACAAAAACCCCATAAGCAAGACGAAAACATGAAGGAGACCTCGGAAGCAGTTTGTTAAGCATCAGTTTTAAGGGGGATCTCCGAAGCAGAAGCAGGCAGATGGAGATTATGTGTGATTAACCGAGGGCCCACGCCGGGTACTCACAGCCTCTCTTCGCCCCGACTCATCTTCCCCGTATGCAGGCCAGCCCGGGCCCCCATACTGGCCGCCTCTGCTGGGCGGGATTTCCACGGGCTGGGCCCCGATTCGGCTAGCAATTCCCACCTGGGTCAGGTGCTGGATCTGGGAGCCTGGAAGGAACACGGTGGGGGGGGGGGGGGCTGGTCAGCCTTTAGAGGAGAGAGTGCTGCCAAGGAAGACGGCTTCAGCTCCAGAGTTGGCATTTGCAGGGAAGCAGGCCGAGAGCAGCTTTATGCCCTTTTGGTGCGGAGGCCGAGAGGGAGGGTCACGGGGCACTCTTGCTCACATCTTAGGGCTCACAGCGAGGGTGGCCCCACTGATTCTCAAATCAGGCTGATTCAAAGGTTTTGGAGCCATAAAGAAGCAGATACCTGGCTCTCCTTGCTTATGCTTTGAGATCCACAAGGAGCTGGATATGCAATAGGCTTTTTTTTTTTTCTTAAAAGGGAGGGAATATACACCTATTTGAATACAGTATGTTAAAGTTCATTATACTAAGTGTTCCTTTTTCCCTAGTGTTCTTTTCTAGGATAGACAAAAACACATACACACACACATATTTCTTTTCTTTTCTTCCCTTCTCTCCCTCCCTTCCTTACTTCCTTCTTTCCCCCACTGTGGTACTAGGAATTGAACCCAGGGCCTTATGCATGCAAGGTAAGTGCTCTACCATTGAGATAACTCCTAGCCCCTTTTATTTTTTGTTTTGAGATGGTGTCTCACTAAGTTGCTGGCCTGGAACTTGCGATTCTCCTGCCTCAGCCTCCTGAGTAGCTGGGATTACAGGAGTGTGCCACCAGGCCTGGCTCACACACAAATTTCTTTTGTGAATTCTTTCTTCCCGTCCTTTACCCATTTGTCTTTTGAGGTTTGCCCACTTTCCAATTTATATGAGCTAACCTCTCTAGTAAAAATGCCTTCTGGTCGTAATACACTATAAACATCCCCATGTATAATTTCATTTTCATTGTTTTAGAAATATACATGCTTGATAATTTTTATAGTCAAATAGACTATGTTGTGTCTTCTAATAGACCTCAACATTTTCCATTACAAATTTTTATACAGTTTCATCTTATTAGCAGTTATTAGAAGATAACTTCTTCAAACATTTGACACATAATTTCTACATTCATCGAGATTTTTAATGTGTATTTAAAACATCTGAATTTTGTGTAGTGCATAAGCTATGCAGCAAAACCCAAATACACAACGATTAAGAGGCAAAATAAGGGTTAAGGCAAAGACCACCTGTGAAGTGGGGGAAGGCCCACGGGGTATCAGGATGCCTTCTTTGTTTTGAAGACTAGCAGACAATGTAAGATACCGAATTTACAAGACCACAATGGCAAAACATCTAGCAATTACTGCAAATTTGGAGTTGGCCCAAACTATTTTCTCGGTGACATAATACAGATGCATATTCTCCAAAAAGTTAGAAAACAGCAAAATAAACTACTCAACATGTAATGATTGAGCTCTCATTAAAGCTTTAGTCTTCAAAAAGAAGGGAGAAGAAATGGATAGGAAAAAGAAAAAAGAAAAAAACAGAATGACTTGAAGCTTTTGTAATAAAACACAGTAAGAGGAGACTGCACTTTAAGAACATTTCAAAGGGTACACAGATGTACAAGGAGTAGGAGGAGTTTAGACCTTAAAGCCACACAGAGGTTTGAGAGGCACAGAGTAGTATTCACAAATGGTAACCAACTACCCATGAGCTCGAGTTCTATCAAGGGGAAGTCAGTTGTTGTTTGGGTATCAGTTTGAGTCTCAGGTGAACCGGTGGGGTGGCCCAGCCAAGGCCGCCAAGACCCCCGCTCAGCTGTGGTGGGCACTGCCGGTCCACCTTGAGTGGCCGTCTGCCATTAGGGGGCACAAAGCGGTCACTCAGCCAGCCTGCGTACACTTCTATTGGCCAATCAGGGAGAGTGATTGTAAGACAGAAGATCTCAGGACAAATCTCTTATAAACATCAAGTATCTGCTGAACTCCAGGATTGGTTTGGGGTTAACAATTAACACAAAACTCCCAAGAGACCTGAGACAGAAGTATTTTTTTGTTTCTTTCCTTTTCAGCTCATTTTCTGAAAATAAATTCATCCCTCATAGAACTATACTTACTGGGGCCATTCAGTTCAGAAAAAAAGTCTTCATTTCTTTTTTTACTTTACTAAAATTCAGTGCCCCTCCTTTCCTCAAATGCTTGCATGTACCTCACAGACGAACAGAAACGAAGCACAGCTGGATTGTTAACGTACAGGTGCACGTAACTCTCAAACAAATTGACAGGGGATTGAACCCGGGGCATTCTACCTCTGAGCTACACCTCCAATCCCATTTTATTTTTTATTTTGAAACAGGGTCTCACTGAGTTGCTGAGTGTCTTGTTAAGTTGCTGAGGATACACTCAAACCTGTGATCCTCCTATCTCAGCTTCTCAAGTATTGGGATTACAGGTGTACGCCACCACACCCAGCTATGAAAAGAAACTTAATCACTACATTTTAATTGTGGCTTTAAAAAACACACCTGTATCTATCTATTGAATATACTAAGTTTTATACTTTTGTAAGTAAACCAAATTGCTCAAAATGCTTCTCAAATAGAGTAAATATATCATAGAAGTTTTTTGCTTGTTTGTTTTCGGTAGAACTAGGGATTGAACCCAGGGGCATTTTGTTTTGAAACAGGGTCTCGCTAGGTTGATGAAAGTCTTGCTATTTGCTGAGGCCGTTCTTAAGCCTGCAATCCTCCTGTCTCAGCCTCCCGAGTACTGGAATTACAACTGTGCACCAACCACGCCCAGCTATCACAGAAGTTTTTAAAAATAAAATTTATTTCTTCTCTGACTTCAAAATCTTCAAGAATTGTATACTTTAACCTAGGTTCATTTAGGAACAGAAACTGGAAACTTTCCTATGCAGAGATATTCTGGTATAGATTTTCGACTTAAATTCCAACAGGTAACTGAAAGAAAACACGTAAGTACCAAAATAAAAGCTGTGTGCAAGAACTTAAACGTGTAAGAATGGCTGGGAAGACCACTTTAAGAAACAGGACTTTCTCCAGAAGAGAAAACAGTGGGAGGTTGTGCCCTCCCAGGAGTGCCCACTCAAGTCAAGTCTCCCCCAGTCAGTGCCCGGCCACGCTGAGTTGTGAGCTGCAAGCAGCAATCACACCTTCTTTAAAACAAACCTTGCTTCCACACTATATCCTAAGCGCTCCAGAATAGACCTCCCTGCTTGCTGGAAGAATTTACAAATACTTTCCCTAGAAGAAGAGTATGGCAATTTCCACGCCAAGGGGCTGATCCAGGAACGCAGGAGCAGACCTCAGTCTCGGGCTCGGCTGCTCCCCTTTCCCCTCCCTCGTCCCCGTCTCTACCAGGACCTGAAGAGAAGCAGCTCCAGCCAGTCTAAGAGGCCACTCAGCAGCAGATTGCCGAGGCCCTGGAGCCTACGCTAGTCTTCTAATTTAGCCCCGAAGCCGACGCCCCACACAGTGCAGAGACCATGCTCAACTACCGCGCGTACCTGTGGTGCCCCCGACAGGCCGAGGCCGGGCCACCGAGGGCATCTCCTCGGAGTAGATCCCTCGTGCAGCAAACGGGGCTTCGGCCGATGCCTGCGGCTGCGGGGCCTCAGCGGGGACCAGCTCCGAAGACTGCAGCAAGCCAGGGCCAAAGCTGGGCCTGCAGGCAAAGACAAACGAGCATGAGGACCACCCTTCCCAGAAGTCAGGACTTCCCTCTCTACCTGCTCCTCCGCCTCCTGGCTGGACTCGAGGCGGAGGTCCCCACTCCCCCAGGGCAGCCATCCTTCCTATTGGCTCATGGCCCTATCTCAGCACTAGGCCTGGAAGACAGGGGATGTCGACAGACATGTGTTTCATTGTCAGTTTCCAAACCTAAGGCAGGCACAGAGCTCTGAGGCTGAGTCGCTAGTATCTGGCTGAGCCGTGGCGGTTCTCAGCCTCGAGATTGAGATCCAGATGCCCACGGTGTACCCCAAAGTCAAACAGAGCATAGAGGTGTCACCCAGACATTGCTTTAAAACAAAACTCTGTAGGTGGTACCACTGTCCATCAAAGCTGAAAGCCAGTGTTCTCAAACTCTTTGGCCGCTGGTTGCTGAACACTTTTTTTTTTTTTTTTAACTAGAAACTGAACTCAGAAGCATTCTACTGTTTTAATTTTTTTTTTTTTTTTTTTTTTTTTAAGGGCTGGAGGTGTGTAGATCAGAGGTAGAATGTCCCTGGGTTCAATCCCCAGTACCATGAATGAATAAATTAATAATGAATAAATAGAAAAAATGACAGGTGTGTTTTCTAAGAACATACTTCTGAGGGCAGAGTTTCTTCCTAAAAAAACTTCTATCAACTGATGGAATGTAAGATACATGAGAATCCAGATGCCTTCCGTTTAGGAAATGTGAACATAACATGAAAGGGTGCTATTCTTTTTACTAATTTGGAGAAGAGAATTAAAGAATATAATTAAGTTCATGAAAATTGCTGTATTAACATATAATAGGTTTGTATTGTTATTTTTAAGTGGGTTTTAAAAATATTTTTAAATTTTCTTAGTTTTAACTTCTAACAGTGTTAAGTATCAGCAGAGATAATCCACATAAGCAAAACTTCTTGGGAGTCCTCAATAGTTTGTATGAGTTTAAGGGTGTCCAGAGAGCTGGGCGTGGTGGTATATGCCTGAAATCCCAGTACTTGGGAGGCTCAGACAGGAGGGTTACAGGTTCAAGGCTAGCCTCCACAACTTAGTGAGATCCTATTTCAAAATAAAAAATAAAATAGGGCTGGGAGTACAGATTGGGGGAGAATGATCCCTGGGTTCAATCCACAATACCACAAATAAATAAATATAAAAAATAAAATAGGACTTGAGGGCATGGCTCAGAGGTGAAATGCCCTTGGGTTTCAATCCCCAGTAACAACAAACAAACAAAAGAAGGGAGGGAAGGGGGGGAGGAAGGTATGGAGGGAGGGAGGGATATTTTAATAGCCTTTTTAGAAAGTACTCTAAAATGGTATTTTAGATATTCTCTTTTTTTTTTTTTTTTTTTTTTTAGGTACTAGGGATTGAACTCAGGGGCATTCTACCTCCGATCTATACCCCCAGTCCTATTTTTTAGCTTTATTTTGAAACAGGATCTCGCTAAGTCGCGGAGGGCTTAAGTAGCTGAGGCTGGCCAGGAACCCGGCTCCTCTGATCTCAGCCTCCCAAGTACTGAGATTACAGGCGTGCACCACCATGCCTGGCTCAGACATTCTTGATGCCACACCAAAACTCAAGTGGCAGCTCCTGAAGGGTTAGCTGCCACACAGATCCTCAAACAGTATCACAGAACTGTTCACCTGCTGTTGCGTTCAGACCCACAGCTCCGTCTTGCGCTCTGAATGACTCGGAGGCATTTGTCATTTGGAAAATATTAGTTCACTGGATTGTGAAGGCCTTCTGGGTACTGACATGATTATTACACAGCACTGAGAGCACCCCTTCATTACTCATACCACCGGGCTCATCCAGAAAAGTCTAGAAACACTAGGCTGCTGTCAGGCTCACGGCGGCAGAGAGGAGCTCCCAAAAAACATTCCCCTGAAAGCTCAGCCTTCTCACGGACAACAAATACTGCCCGTTGCTTCCCCGGAAGCCAGGGCTCGCTCCGTTCATTTTCAAGGCAGTGTGACAAGCTCCCAGGTCTGAACAACGATGTTGCCAGCTGTTTGTGAGAAAGCCCTAAGTCAGTTCCGTCTCAAACGACTGAGCAAGTGCTTCCTTCAGAACTCCACACCCAGCAGAAGCGCTTTACGTGTACAGCAAGTTCCCCCACTTTCGTCTCGCAGACCACTGAAGACTCAAGGGTCTAGGTTGAATAAAGTCAAGAATTTTTACTACTTCTTCAAGGACATACTAACATAAAACTGGCTTTTTAAAAATTGCATTTTATCTGTAGTTATTGCAAAGAGATTTTCCTCCTCTGTTCTCTTTAAAACAGTGCATTGCACTGCTTGACTGGTGTTTTTTTTTTTTTTTTTTTTTTTCTTTTAATGCTAACTCACCCTTACCTTGCTAAAACAATTCCAATTTGGTCGTAATGTGATATCCTCTTGTATATGTTGCTGTATGTGTTTGCTGTTTGGTTTCATTTTCATGAGTAAGACTGGCCCTGAACATTTCCTGTCTTGCAGTGACCTTGGTCTTCTTGTCCTTGGTGTCAAAGCGATGCTGGTCTCATAAAGTGAGTTAAGGAGTAGCTTTCTTTTTCTATTTTGTATTACAGTTTGTGCCACATGGGCACCTTTTCCTTCATCAGTGTTTGGCAGAACTCACTGTTGGAGCCATCTGGGGCTGCATTATTATTTTTTTTAATGGGAAGAATTTCATTATTATTTCAATTTTTTGTGTGTGATACTGGGGATTGAATCCAGGGGCATTCTACCTGTGAGCTACCCCTCTCACCCTATTTTATTTTTATTTTGAAACAGGGTCTCACTAGATTGATGAGAGTCTCACTACTTGCTGAGGCTGTCCTCAAACTTGCGATCCTCCTGTCTCAGCCTTCCAAGTATTGGGATTACAGGCATGCACCACCATGCCTGGTATTATTTCAATTTTTAATAGATATATGATGGCTCAGATTTTCTCTTTCTAGAAAAATTTCCACTTCGTTTATTAACAAAAATGTGTTCATAGTCTTTTAATGTCTGTAAGATCTGTACTCATGTGTCCTTTTTGTTTCTCATATTGATAATTTGTGACACACATTATTTCATGGGGCCTGCAAAGAGGGTTATGAATTTTAGAAACTTTCAAAGAACTCATTTTTTACTTTACTGATCTTCTCGATTATGGTATTTGTTTTCTATTTTACAAGTTAATATTTTTATTCTTATATCCTTCCTTCTACTCCCTTTGAGTATTTTCTTAATGTCTTGGGATGAATAGTTAGATCACTGATTTTCAGCCATTTTTCTTTCCAAACATATTCATCAAAGGTAACAAACTCCCCCAAATCACATGACTATAGCCTCATCCTACAACTTTCGATATGTGGTGCTTTCATTACAATTAGTGTTAGAGTATTTTAAGATGTCTCTTGTGAGTTCTTCAGTGTACTATCAGTTAGTTAGCAAGAAACTGACTAATTTTCAAATGTACTGGGATTTTATAGCTATATGTCATCACTGACATCTAACTTTATTTTACTAGACTGAACAAATATACTCCGAGTGATTTTACTTCCTTGAAATTTGTAAAGATTTGCTATGCCCCAGCATATAGTAAATTTAATTTAGGGCTGTGTGTGTGTGTGTGTGTGTGTGTGTGTGTGTGTGTATGTGTGTGTAGATACAGTGCTGGGGATTGAACTCAGGGCCTTCTGCATGCTATGCAAGTGCTCTACTACCAAGCCACACCCTCAGCTCTTAAAAATGTATTTTTAAAAGAAAGTGTGCCAGACACAGTGGCACAAGCCTATAATCCCAGCTACTCAAGAGGCTAAGGCAGGAAGATTACAAGTTGGAGGCCAGCCCAGGCAACTTAGCAAAACCTGGTCTCAAAATAAAATGCACAAGGCTGGAGATATAGCTCAGTGGCAGAGCACTTCCCCAGCAGGTGCGAGGCCCTGAGTTCAGTCCCCAGAAAAAAGAAGTACCAAAAAAAGGAAGGTGTGTTTTGCAGTTATTGAACCCCTTTTCTAGATGTCAATTAGAACAAGTTCATTGATCATGTTGCTCAAATTTTCCATATAGTTTCCATATCTTTATATTTTTGACATGTCTCTCAGAAGCCAAAAATTGCTTTTAATCCAATCAGATGACCTCTATCTTTTAACTGGAATATTTAGTTATGAATTTAGACCTCTACCATCTTATATTTGCTTGCTGCATGCCTTGCCAATTCTATTTCCTTTCTCTCCCATTTTCTATCTTCTTTTGGATAAATTTATTTCTCCTTATTATCTTACATTTAACCATTTTTGTATTGTTTTAGTGAGTTATCCTAAAAATCACATCAGAATCCTTGACTTAAGCCAGTCTAATATCTATCAATTAGTACTTTTATATCTTCCCAGACAATAAACCTTAACTCCATAGTAAGTATATTAAGTGTAATTATTGTGAGATCTGTATTTGACAGCTTCAATGTCTGGATCTCCTACAGTTCCGTTTCATTTGTTTTCCTCACTTTGTTTTTAAGTATATTTTCTTTTCTTCTTATCTGCCTGGTTGTGTGCACACATGTGACGTGTACTAAGGCCCGTAGGGATATTCTCCTGCTCCGAGAGGGAATGACATTTGCTTCTGCCAGGCAGCAATCCCAGGTCACTGTTTGAGGCTGACAGTTCCTAAAGGGACCAATCTATTTATGATTCACCCTATTGCCTGAGGGTCGGAACTCAAAACCTTCAGGGGTTTACCAGGGCCTCCTCTCCTAATCCTCCCAGCTCTGTGAGTCTCTAAGACTTTTCCCACCTTCTCAGCCTCTCTGCTGCCTCTTCCAGAATCAGCAGTGGCCCCAAACAGGGCTCACCTCACTGGGTTCCCAGATCTTGGCCCCCTATTGCTACATAGCCCTGTTAGCCATTGGGGCTTAACTTTTTTTTTTTAATCGATATTATATTATGCAGCAGAAGGGCTGGCCCAAAGTGTCTCCAGTCTGTCATTGTTGGAAGCAGAACCTAAATTCCAACTTTTTCCCCTCCTCTCCTGCTTAGATCAAGAGCACATACAAAGCCGGGCGTGGTGGCACACGCTTGTAATCCCAGCATTCGGGAGGCTGAGACCAGAGGATCCGGGTTCGCGGGCAGCCTCAGCTACCTAGTGAGGCACTCCGCAACTTAGTGAGACTCAGTTTCAAAATAAAGAATAAAAAATAGGGCTGGAGGTATAGCTCAGAGGTAGACCCCCCCTGAGTTCAATCCCCAGTCCCGCAAAAAAAAAAAAGAGCACATACAACTCAGAACCTCGCATCCGCTCATATTAGCTAAAAGACATGAGTTTACAAAGGTAGAAAAGAGCAGCCAATGTAAGGAAGTCATAACACATTTTGTTCTGCAAACCTTACCTTGGCAATGGGCCAGATGGGGGAGTCATCCCATAGTCTTCATATCTCTGGAAGAAATTAAAAATAACATGAAGATTAATATTCAGTACTTATTGTAAAGTGACAACAGCAAAGTTAGGAACTTGAGCCGGCAGGATCAACTTTCAGGAGAATTATTTTCTCATTAAAACTTAGCATGCAACTTGGGCATTCTGCCATTAAGCAATGCTGTGAGTTCCAGTTTGGAGAACTGGGCTATCAGGCTTTAGAAATGTACAATTAATTTCCAGACACCTCCTCCTTTTATATAACTAAAAATATGAATGAGGGACAGGCTCTCTGTGCCTGCTTGTCTCTGTGGGCTCCTTCTTTATAAAAGTTGCCATCTGCTAAAAGGGAACCCAAGTGCCACATTTAGTACAAAGGAACCCCCACCACAAGCCACCAGGTCACCAGGTCCAGCAGGTGCCCAGCAGCCACCCAAACCCCATCAGAAACCAAGCCACCAAAAGCTGCAGAATGCTATAAAGAGAGAATACGAAGAAGCTGGAAACCAGAGATTCTCAAAGGTGAAGGCGGCGCCTTCAGTTTCTGACCATTTATTTGCTGGTTCCAAGGACACTCAGCTCTACTTCCTGTCCTTCAGCTCTGCAAGTGCCCACTTCCCTCACTTAATGCATTTTATTAAGCTAATCCGAACTAACCCAGAGCTCTTGGACTAAAACAATACTCCATGTGATTTAAAGAAACAGCCGGCTAAGACACCTGCTGCACTCCTCGTGAAATCAAATCCTCACCCTAACATACATAAGAGCCCTATTTCAACATTTCTTTTCGATGACAGGGAATCATTGTGGAACCAGATGTTTAGCAGAACGGTTATTCTGGACAGAGTTCGTCCAACTGCAGCCAGTTTGAACAACTGCTTGCCTGGGATCAGGAGCCCCGAGGTAAGGACCAAGTCTGGCTTCTGGAGCCGTACTAACACTAGCTCTTTCTTTCCTAAGCTGTCATTTAAGTCTTTCTCCAAAGTCCAGGCTCCTCTCTGCTCCACCGTGCAGCCCAAGGTTCCCCAAACAAGACTCCCTGTTGGACAAATCTCTGCTGTGTGGGAGAATAGAGGCTTTGGAATCAGAGAGACAGGCAAACTACTCAATTTCCAGGGCCAGTTTTTTTAGGACAAGGAGGATATAACTATCTCGACACCTCATTGGGCTCTGAGGGATTGTCAGATATGAAACTGTCATAATTACTTCCCCCGCTAACCCTCTCTGTCCCATCCTCTTGGCAGTAGGAGGGAGATTAGAACCTTGTGGAGTTCCCTAGCTGAGGAAACTCAAGTTAAAGGGGTGTGGGGGGGAAGGGAGGCATGGAAGGAAAGGCAGCTTCCGTTCCTTTCCCAAATGATTAAAGGGAAATCTGAGGCTGGATAAAGGTGATTTCATGGTGCTCCGCCACTTGCAGCACAGCTTAGAGTTTTAAAACAATATTCGTATGCAATTTTTTTTTTTTAAAAAAACAAGGCTTACTACTTTACGTATCATGATTTCAAGAGGTCTAAGTGATGAACTAACAAAAAGACAGTACAAAACAGCTGTCCACTTTGTAGCTGTTGTGTTATTGCAGGGTGAGGCATTCCAACCTTTTTCAGTCAGAATGCAGATGTCCTGTTTTGAAAGATGGCATGATGTTTAAAAAAAAAAAATCACTGACAGAATTTTTGTGATCCTGTTGTAGACTTTAAATGCTTGGGGAAAATTGAATTTTAAAGTTTTAATCAGGTATGTCAATTAAAAATCCCATTTTAAAGCCAGGCATGATGGCGCACACTTATTTGAAATCCCAGTACTTGGGAAGCTGAGACAGGAGGATTGCAGGTTCATTGCCAGCCTCAGCTCCTTAGTAAGGCCCTTCACAATTTAGAGAGACCTTGTTTCAAAATAAAGAATAAAAAATGGGGCTGGAGGTGTAACTCGGAGGTAGAATGTCCCTGGGTTCAATCCCTAGTACCATAAAAACAAAAAAATCCCATTTTAGTGCATCCTCCAGCTTTTCTTTTTTCTTTTTCTTTTTTTTCATACTAGGGATTGAACCCAGGGCATCCTACCTCTGAGTTATAACCCCAGCTCATCCCCCTTTTGTTTTTTGAAACAGGGCCTCACTAAGTTGCTGAGGCTGGCCTTGAACCTGCAGTTCTCCTATCTCAGCCTCCCAATTACAGGGATTACAGGCATACACCATCCTGTCAGCCCTTCCCTCTCATTCCACATAAAACACGCGTCAGTGGAGCGTGAAAGGCAAGTCCGATGGCTGTGGACCTGGTCAGGCCCGAGGCAGAGCAACCAGGCAGGTTGTAACAGGTCTCAGCTTGGTACTCCTGCCTGCTGCGCTGGGGACCACTCCAGACAGAGCAGAAATCCCACCTGCCAGGCCGCCGACCCGCTGATGCATAACTAACACCTGCACACGGGCGGAAAGGAGCGGAATGCCGTCAGATGGCACACTCGCTCCCGCCGTAACCGAGAGCACCCGGAAAGCCACATTCCTGTGGTTTTTCTGTAGTCAGAAGCAGCAAGCGAAGGGCGATTGGTTCCTTCTGGTAACCAGCAGTAGTCACTTTAACACCAGTTTACGGCACCCTGAAATTTATACGCACAGAGACGGCCAGTGGTTCTGGTTTTCCACCAGATTAAAATGCTCACCATTCTCATCAAGATTCATCAGGGTAACATCAAAAATCCACGATGAAGCCGGGTGTGGTGGCGCACGCTTGTAATCCCAGCATTCGGGAGGCTGAGACTGGAGGATCCGGGTTCGAGGCCAGCCTCAGCTACCTAGTGAGGCACTCTGCAACTTAGTGAGACTCGGTTTCAAAATAAAGAATAAAAAATAGGGCTGGGGGTATAGCTCGGAGGTAGAATGCCTCTGAGTTAAATCCCCAGTACCGCAAAAAAAAAAAAAAAAAAAAATCCACGATGAGCAAACCACGGAACAACAGTGTTTAGAAAGACACTACCATCTGAATTCATGGTTAAGATGGCAGGTTAAGGCATTGTCACGGAACTTTGATTTCCCCCTCCCCAACACTGAAAAACCAGAAACAAATAATAAAACTAGCAAGACAAATCTGTTCAAAAACTATTGCTAGAATTCATCAGCAGAAACCGAACAACTGAAGGAGCAGAATCATGCTGTAAATGGAGAAGAGTGGTAGCCAGGAGAAAAATAAGAGTCTCGCTGCACAATGCGGCTCATGACCCCACCCCTAGGATGTACACGGTGCATTCCACTTAGAGACGCTGGCAGGGGGCTTAACTGGCAGTCAGGGATGTGGGAGGGGGACTGAGGAAAAGCTTGGGAACAGAGAGGAGCTAATTAAGGTCATCAGAGGCCAGCAGTGACCGTGTTCAGGTCAAAAACTGAACTTTCCCTTTGGAAAACCCTCGCAAGTCAGTTTACTCAACACCCATAAACTGTCCTTCACTAGTCAGCCACAGTACACTGCTCACGGCAGGACGGCTCCACCCTGACCTCCTACATGCCAGCCCCAAGACCAACAGTTAGGAAGCTCGGGCAATGAGGCTCCAACTGGTGCAACCCAGCGGACCTGTGGAAAGACCGGAGAGGAGGCGTGTTCAAGGGGCTCCAGCTCCTTGCCAAATCATTATTTCCAGGGCCCCTCTCCTTGCATTTACGCCTTGCATTACATTTGCCTGACAGATCCCTAGTCTTGGATCAACCCCAGGCCGTCTTCTCAGTGTCTCACCTGGGTGTCTGCATGCTGGGCAACAAAGTAAGGAACTCTAACTTCTGCCACTATAATTTCATGATTGCTGCTGGGCATGGTAGCACAGGCCTGTAATCCCAGTATAGGAGGATCACAGGTACAAGGCCAGTCTCAGCAAATTAGCAAGGTATTCAGAAACTTAGCAAGATCCTATTTCAACATAAATAAAAAGGGCTAGGGGTATAGCTCAGAAGCAGAATGCCCCTGTGTTCAATTCCCAGTACAAAAAAAAAAAAAAAAAAGAAAAATTTATGATTGTCAAAATCAACAGGGAACTCTGTGTCATTCCTGTGTCCCTAATCTGCTCTCTCTCCATAGGTTTTTGTTTTTGTTTTTGTTTTTTGCAGTACTAGGGATTGAACTCAGGAGCATTCAACTTCTGAGCTATACCCCCAGTCCTATTTTTTATTCTTTATTTTGAAACAGGGTCTCACTAAGTTGCAAAGGGCCTCACCAAGTAGACGAGGCTGGGCATGAACCTGTGATCCTCCTGTCTCAGCCTCCCAAGGACCGTGATTACAAGCGTTTGCCACCACACCTGGCTCTACAAAAGGTATTTTCGATCTCTCCTCTTCCTCAAGCCTCCTGCCACATGCCACACTTCCTCCTTCATTCTCAACAGATGCTCCACAGGGAGGACAGAAGCCACCAGGGAGGAGCTCCCTCAGCTTCTTCATTTTAGCTATAACCAACCTTTCCTTCCTTTGTTAAGTTAAAAAAATGTACTTTTTTTTTTTTTTTTTTTTTGGTGGTACTACCTCTGAGCTATATACCCAGTCCTACTTTGTGTTTTATTTTTAAACGGGGTCTTGCAAAGTTGCTGAGGCTGGACTTAAATCTGTGATCCTGTCTTGGCCTCCCAAGTACTGGGCCGGTGAGTGCCCCCTCACCTGGCTTGTAGACCTCATTTCTAAAGACAATCCCTTCACTGGAACTCTGGATCGATAGCATCCCCTTTTCTGCATCTTCGGACTCTTCCATGCTGGCTCAGCGCTGTTGGCAATTAAACAGGTGAGGCGTCTCCATTCTTCAACTCCATCCAGAGCATCACATGAGCTGAGCCACCAACTCTCCCACTAAGAGACGGCACCAGCTTCCTAACTGTCTCCTCACCTCTGGCTCTGAGCCTTGACCACTATCCTTCCAGTTTCTCAGGTAGATCCAGACCCTGTTTCTGTCTTTTCCAGAAGGGGAAGTTTGTCCCATACACTTTTATTTCTTTGTCTCTGTCATATTTCCCACTATCTATTCTTCTTCATTACTTGACAATCACTAATTATCCTTTAGACTTCAACTTTTATGTCATTCTGTCCAGAAACTCCTTCTTGAACTCCTTTGGCTCCTCCACGTACCCTTCCGGCCCGGTGCCCTGGCTTACTGTTCTGATGGCTCACCCATCCTCCACTGGAATGCAAGAGCTGGAGCACAGGGACCTGTGCTGGCCACCACTGCATCCCAACACCTAGGGAGGCTGGACACGGCAGGTGCTCTGCAAATATATTTGAATAAATAAACAAACAAGAGAAGCTTAAAGTGTCCAGCCAGCAGCTGTATCCCTCTTGCTTTATCACTGAGTTTTGTACTATGTCATTATTCCTGGAAAGATTATAAACCATCTTAAAGTAGTCTAATATTTATTATTGGAACAAGCTATGTTTCAATATTGGAAACAGTAACGATTACATTGTATGGTATTTCCCCCGCATGGGAGCAGCTGCCCGCCGCAGGCACCGTACCGACTATGCCTGGAAGTAAACTAGCTATTACCAAGGGCCTGACAGTTCAAATCAGCTTCAGAAGCAATTTTGACACATATTTATTGTCACCCAATTTCACCTTAATCAGGGCCAATTCAGAAGAACCCAGTATAAACCTTCCCCAAGAAATAAATTTAAATTATGATCTATTAACTTCTTTCCAGTGTTAATAAATCACAAATCTTTTAGTCAAATCATTTCTTTTGAAATTAACAAAAATGACACAAACACTACTTCCTTCGGTTTTACTTCTGTGTGTCTGGGGAAGGTAAACTTGAAAGAACTAATGAAATAGGAGCAAAACAAATGACAGTGAAGGCGGATGAAACCCTGGAACGACGGCTCCCAGGACGGAAGCTGACGCTCGGCAATGGCGGCCTGTGGCCTGTGGCCTGGTGGTCTCCTTCACGCTCAGAGCCTCAGGGCCTCTCCAGACCCCGGTGCCCATAGAAGTTCAACAATCTGGGTACATTCTACACTGCTCCGCTTATGGAGTCATCAATGAGAATCTGTTCTGGCAGCTGACCCACCTCCATTTCTGAACACAGAGGTCGCTTCCATGAAGCCTCCCTGCACTCCTCCACAGAGCTGCAGGAAAGGATGCATCCTATACTAGGTGTTCGCTTAGCAGAAGATAAGAACTCCGACCTCCCATCCAAGCTTTAACTCCTATCAGATACCCCCAGAGTTTTGTGGGGAGCCTGCAAACGGTGCCGTCAGGAGACAGAACTCCCAGGTCTTGCCCAGGAGAGAATTCTAGAAGGCCAGTACTTACGCTGCAGGGGTTGTTGGCCGTCTGGGCTGGGCTGTAGAAGGACCCCCACTGGGCGGCTCGCCTCTCCTCCCGGGAAGGGGTGCTGTTCACAGGCAGGCTGGGCGGGAGCCCGGGGACGGCCCCTGCTGCGCTGGCCGGCTGGCTGCTGGGGGCCACGAGGGCGAAGGCGTCGTCCAGGAGCGAGTGCATGGTCTGGCGCGCCTCCTCGATGGACGGCTGGGGCGGGATGTACTGGGAGGCCGGGAAGGACAGGCCCGGGTACCTGCCCAGCTCTGTGGAGGAGGGCGTCTGCACATCCGCTGGGAGGTCGGGATCAGACTAGGGTGGGGATGAGGGCAGAGCAAACGATCAGACACGAGCTTTCGTGGTGACCCTGAAGCAAATGCTAGAGCCAAACAATTCGTCAAAATTTTCCTGACGAGGAAGAAAAAGCTTATTTTAAGAATTTTTAAAAGGACAGCTGAGGAATGTGCATCACATTATAGGGGGCGGGGGCTGTATCAGGGAAAAGGGAAAATGTGAGAATATTCCACAATATATATATTTTTAAGTCAAACTCAATTCTCTGGCCAGGCATGGTGACACAACACCTGTAATCCCAGTACTTGGGAGGCTAAAACAGGAGGATTTCAGATCTGAGGCCAGCCTCAGCAGCTTAGTGAGACCCTAAGTAACTTAGCAAGATTCTGTTTCAAAATAAAATAGGGCTGGAGACATAGCTCAGAGGTAGAATGCCCCTGCATTCAGTCCCTTGTACCAGACCAAACGAAACACAACTCAACTATCTGAAATGCATTTCAGCACCTGGAAGTATATGTTTTTACTAAAAAACTCAGCAGCCAAAACATGTTTCAAAGTGTATATTCTCAAAAAACCCAGTCAACTTTCAATCGGCATAGAAACCAAAAAGTATACTATTAACTAATAATAGTAAGAAATAACAGCCCTATAGATTATCCTTAAAAGAGTCAAAGTCAACATTATATTAAAACTATGTGTGTGTAAAAAATTGTAATACCTACCATAACTATTGTGAGAGTAAAGAGTGACAATTATTTAATCAGAAACCATTTGTCTTTAAGATGAAGGTGTCTCTGGATGACATGAGTCACTTAAGAGAGATTTAAATTATGTTCTGTACCCACGGGTTAGGACGCAGGAATCCAAGCAACAAATAAGGCTTTTGTTGTTGTTGTTTTTGGTATGGGGCTCTGAACTACACCCCCCAGACCTTTTTATTTTTTATTTTGAAGCAGGATCTCACTAAGTTGTTGAGATTGGCCTTGAACCTGTGATCCTCTTGTCTCAGCCTCCCAAGTACTGGGATTACAGGTGTACACCATCACACTGGCTCAAGACTTTGTTAAACAATTTCCCAATACAGTACTATGAGCAAAACACTGTCATAATATACACTGGATAAACTGTAAGAGACAAAATAAGGAACCAATGGAAAATGAGTCCTTTCTGGTCTCAGAGGCGTCACAAGTCCAAATATCATGGTTGCTGTAGCTGACACACTGACAAGAAAGGAGGTTCCACCCGAGGCTCTGGGAAGCCCGTCCCGCTGGGGGAGGTGGCTGCCTTCTATTAGAATGCTCTGCTCAGGACCCGCAGTGCACCGGCTCAGCTGGTGGCGGTCACCCTACTGGAGGGGCCAAGGAAGACACTGGAGAATCTGCCTGGGCCACTGAGTCCATCAGAAGGAAAAACTCCACCACCCCCCCCCCCCAAGCTCAGCGGCTGTCCAGAACGACCCAGCTCGGTCCCACGGAACATCTGTGGTTATTCACACCAGCAATCGGGGTGGCAGCTGCTTTATCCCAGAGAGCAAACCAAACTGCAAACCAGAGAACCCACAAACAGCCCACAGACTTGCTTTGCTTGGCCTGCATGGTCTTTTTAAAAATTAGTATCTTAAAAATCTGAAAACCCCATGTGAACGCTCAGATTTCCGGATTCTCCTGGCAGAACTAAAGCTCCGGCTTGGCCCAGCCCCCAGACTCACACAGACACAACCAGCTACAGTGGAGAGCGACAGAGCAGGCACTCTGCTTTCCAGAAGGTTCTGTTGGTGACCTCACTCTTGTGCACCTTACACACCTGGTCTCCTATTTCTCCAAAACCACTCTATCTCATGAAAGGCTCTAGGAAGGGACCTAAGGAAGTCATAAAGGGGCCTCCAGTTTGTGCTGTAACTAGCAGAGGAAGGACCTGTGCCCTTCCCAGGGAGGAGGGAAAGGTCACACTGATGGCCTCCACCCTTCCTGACTTTCTGGAATGGATGAGGAAGGCCGCTCACTGCGGCGCCACCTACCCAGCCACACTCTGGGGGAGAGAAGGCAAAGCACTTCTGGAAGAACCTTCCACCCTAAAGGTTTCTCCAAAGCCGGAAGCGACACTCCTGGCAGTGATTCCAATAACTGGGTGTGTGGCTATGTTCTTCCTTTTTTTTTTTTATTGGTGGATTATAATTGTACACCGTACTGAGATTCATACTGATACTTTCCTACACACGCATACCATTTGGTCTGCCTCCTTCCTTGTCTCCCTTTCCCTCTCCTCCAAGGTTCCACCCAGTGGCCAACGGTGACAGCCACTGCCGACCTCGTCCCAGGGGTCATGACGTTTCCTGGTCTTCTTGCTGCCTCCTCATTTTGCAGGCTAGACTAACAGGACTTGAAAGCCAAGAGGTCTTATTCATTTTTCTATATCCCAACATCTAGCACAATGTTTCACATGGCTGACATCTACGGGAGTTAAGATTTACCCAGGATCCCTAAGATGGAATCTGAATTCCACTCTCCTGAATCTAGTGTGATAATCCTATTATGATCCAATGATGTTCCCTCTGTACCCATATACATTCAACTGTCACTCTTCAGAAATACTTTTTTACTTTTAGACATCAAAGATTATTTTATTGGTGTCTGTTTTGCTACCCTTGGTGCGGCTATTTTAAGAGTGATCAGAGCCGGGCGTGGTGGCGCACGCTTATAATCCCAGCATTCGGGAGGCTGAGACCGGAGGATCCGGGTTCGAGGCCAGCCTCAGCTACCTAGTGAGGCACTCCACAACTTAATGAGACTCAGTTTCAAAATAAAGAATAAAAAATAGGGCTGGGGGTGTAGCTCGAAGGTAGAATGCCCCTGAGTTCAATCCCCAATACCACACACACAAAAAAAGAGTGATCAGACATCCTGGTTTGTCCAGGACAACTATGGTTTATGTCTGTTGCCTCGTTTAATAATTTATAGCATTCTCTCCATTTTCTTTTCTTTGTGTGTGTGAGGTACTAAGGATTGAACTCGGGGGTATTCTATCTCTGAACTATATCCCCAGCCCTTTTTAAATTTTTATTTTGAAACAGAGTCTCACTAAGTTGTTGAGGGTCTAGGTAAGTTGTGGAGTTTGCCTCAAACCTACAATCCTCCTGTCTCAGCCTCCCAAGCACTGGGATTATAGGTGGGTGACATCACACCCAACTTCTCACTTTCAAAAGTGTCTAGTTTGAATGATAAATAGCAGCAGAGGTCAACAAACTTTTTTCTTTCTCCTTTTTGGGGTGAGATGGAGTCTTGCTATGCTGCCCAGGCTGGCCCTGAACTGGGCTCCAGCAGTTCCCCTGCCTCGGCCTCCTGAGTAGCTGGGACCAGATGAACTCAAGAAATCCTCCTGTCTCAGCCTCCTGAGTAGCTGGGGCCAGAGGCATGCACCGCCATGCTGGGACCCATCAAATGCTTTTGGTAAGAGCCAGGTGATAAACATGTTAGGTTCTGCAAGTCATACAGATCCTGTGGCAACTCCTCAGCTCTGCAGAAGCAGCCATAAAGAGCAGGCAAACAAACAGGTGTGGCTGTCTCACAATAAAACTTACTGTCTTTACTCAGACAGGGCGCTGGCTGGACTTGGCCTGAGGGCCCCGGTCTAGCAGGCCTGAACCGGAGTGGTGACCCCAGCTATAAAGAGCTGAGAAATGTTTCTCCAGTTATAGAAGCCATCAAGGGGAGGATATTTTGAAGGGAACGTGGAAAATTCCAGATAATTCAAAGCCATGGAGTACATGTATGGTCTTGAGGATGAAAAATCACCCAAGAAAAGGTGAGTTCTGAGAAAGGCATTATCTTTAAAGGTCTGCATTTCAGAAGTTTTAGGGAGATAAAGTAAAAAGTAAGCTCCTCTAAAGGAGAGTTTCTATCCAGGAAATCTTTGAAAAAGGAGATACTCCCTGAGGTGGTAGACTCCAGGAGGAGAAACCTCTGCATTTTCTACAGAGGAAAAAAAAAGAGGAAAAGGAGGATCCAAGCTAGGCACAGTGGCACACACACCTGTAATCTTAGCTACTAAGGAGGCTGAGGCAGGAGGACCACTTGAGCCCAGGAGTTTGAGGCCAGCTTGGGCAAAATAATGAGACCCTGGTATCAAAAAAATCAAATAAAAATGGAGCCTTTAGATCACCACGAAGGAAGCTTGACTCGGGGCCATGGATGAAGGCAAACGAGAGAGCAAGGAAAAGACAGGTCATTCCCCACGCAAGCACGGCAGCCCCGGGGAGGAAGGGAGAAGGGCTGGGGACCAGGTTTCTCCTGGGTCTGTTCTGATCGAAGGAGCCCAGGCTGGCCGGGGAAGTGGAGGAAGGACAATCGCTCCTGTGTCCTCATTTCGAGTTCCACAGCACAGGAGGCCCCTGCTTTGGAGAATCTTGGGGACCCAGGGGACAGCCCTTCCTAGATCAAGTCAAACACGACTAACGGCTGGACAGACGCTTGCCTAAACACCCCAGCGGCACAAGAGCACACTCAAGTGACCATTCCCCTGTGGGGGGCACAGCCTGCGGAAAGCTGTACACCACGGGATTCGGAGCACAGTCTCCCGTATAGACCTCCTGGCTCTGGGGTCCCAGCGAGCCTCCTGAGGAGGCCGAGTCCTCAGGCCACTAGAAGCGCAGTAACTCCCAATTCCAGTATGGTGTTTGGCACATTTGTGGAATTACGTTAAGTGTTTTTCCAGTATAACTTGTGGAATTTAGTAAAGAAAGCTCAAGTAAGAACTGGCTGGTTGAAGCCGGGCGGGGTGGCGCACGCTTGTAATCCCAGCATTCGGGAGGCTGAGACCGGAGGATCCGGGTTCGAGGCCAGCCTCAGCTACCTAGTGAGGCACTCCGCAACTTAGTGAGACCCGGTTTCAAAATAAAGAATAAAAATATAGGGCTGGGGGTATAGCTCGGAGGTAGAACGCCCCTGAGTTCAATCCCCAGTACCGAAAAAAAAAAAAAAAAAGAACTGGCTGGTTGTAAAAGTGCTGGCTGCACTGCTCATGCACACCTGGAATTCCTTCTCTGAGAGTGTGCTTCTTGTTTACTTCTCTCCAGACAAGGAGGGCTGTGTAAGCTTGCCTCCAGAGGATGAAGGGCCCCGTGCTGCCCGGCACGGCCTCCCCCGGCACGGGCGTGAGCTGTGTCTGGCTCTCCCGCAGTCCCTCGGTCCCGGCATCTTTGTGTCCGTGGTCCCACAGCGCCAGGGGAGGCTGGCTTTCTCACTCAGTGAGGCCCGTGTGCACGTGTCTTAATGCGTCAGTGTCTGACTTTGACACTTGAGGCAACTCTGTTTATTCCCCTTTCAGTTTGAAAAAAAAGGTTTAATACTTTATTTCCCAATTTCCATTAAGTTCTTTCTCCAATAAGAAATAGGAAATAGAGCCAGGCATAGAGGTGCATGCCTATAATCCTAGCTACTTGGGAGGCTAAGATAGGAGTGTTGCAAGTTCGAGGCCAGCCTGGGCAACCTAGAGGGACCCTGGCTCAAAATAGAAAGGGTGGGGAGTGTTGCTTAGTGGTAGAGCTCTTGCTTGGCTTTGAACTTCAGCACTGCAGAAACAAAAATAATTTAAATATGCATCACCAATTAAAAAATCTGCAATGGCCAGGCGTGGTGGTGCGCGCCTGTAATCCTAGTACTTGGGAGGCTGAGACAGGAGGATCACAGGTTCAAGGCCAGCCTTGGCAACTCAACAAGACCCTATTTCAAAATTTTAAAAAATAGTGCTGGGGTATAGCTTCAAGGTAGAATGCCCCTGGGTTCAATCCCCAGCACCAATAAATAAATAAATAAATAAACAAACAAACTGCAATGTTCCAATATCTGTAGCTTTTTGAAATCTGACATGATGCTTAGTTTTGGATTTTAGAGCATTACAGACTTTGGGTTTTCAGCAGTCCCTGGTTGACACAACAGGAGCGGCCGGCCCACCTGTGAGCTCTAGAACCCCACTGGCCCTGGCACCTGCAGCAGCAGACAGCTGTTCACTCTCCCTCCCCCCATCAGTGTCTTTTGCTAGGGCCCCGCCCCATTCCAGAGGATTCAGCGCCACGCACCGGGCATCCGATGTAGGCAGAGTTGTGCACGCCGGGAGGCCGCTTGTACGTGCCGTCGCTGTCGGTGGTGATGAGCCTGTCCTTCTCGGCGTCGGCTGGGCAGCCATTGACCTGGTGTTTCCGCCGTGGCTTTGGGGAACGCTTTATCCGTGAGCTGCGGGAAAAGCAGGAGTTACCTTCATAGGAAGTAGGCTTTCTGGCCGCTGGCTTATCAAGTAAACACTAAGCACTTTCAGAGTGCCTGTGACGTGCTGGCTGCTAGAGGGAACACCCCAGAGGGTGCAGATGCTCTGAGGACCAGCCTTACTGACACGTGAACAAGAGAGGACTCTGATTCATGGCACCATCTAGTCACAGATGGTTCAGGAAACAGAGGGTAAGCGCTTAGTACCACCCCTGGCTACAGGGGGCTGGACTTGGCCTTGAAGGGTGAGATCTGAGGCTGGGGAGGGCCCGAAACAGGAAGGCAGATAAATGTCTGAGGGAAGATGAGGCCGGCCATCTACTGGCTCCAGGTTCTGTCTCTGTGGGTAGCAGGTCCCACCTGCTCCAGGTGTGTGGGGTCCACATGGCAGGGAACAAAACCAGCTCGGGTTTGGGCTCAGAAAGACATAAATGAGAGCGGTGTTTAAAGAAAATGCACATGTGTGTCAGGCAGCAGGTGTCAGGGAGACCAGGGGAAGGTGAGACCCCAAGGCTCTGCAGGCAGCCATGGGAAAACAAACAGATCTGCCAGCCCAGGGGCCACAACCCAGGGACAGAAATGCTAGAGGAGAGGAGAGGAGAGGCGAGGAGAGGAGAGGAGAGGCAGGCCCAGGAGGCTGCGGAAGGGGCTGGCTGCAGAAGGAAAGATGGTTTCAGGCTGTAACTAAATCCAGAGGAGAGTTCGGGGACAAGAGGCTGCAGGGGAAGAAGGGACCCAGCCTTCCCTACCAAGGGGCCGGCAGGCTCCGCGCCCTCTGAGCTACCTACACCTCGATTGGTTCCCAGGGACTCTCGTGTGAAAACGGACAGAGCCTTTCTCAGCATGGGGCCCCACCCTGCCCACACGCCAGCCCCATCCCGGCCCACCTTTTCCGGGGCTCGATGAACACCGAGGGCACCGCAGCCGTGGGGTCCAGGATCTTGTCGATCTGCATCTGCGCGCGGCGGTACACGCGGTGCCGCTCCTTGGTATCGCCCGAGGACAGGTCGTCCACCACCGGGAACTCATAGTGGCCGCGACGCTTGGCGCGCAGGCGGATCTTGTTGCGGTGGTGTTCGATCTCGGACTTGTGCCGCAGCGCCGTCTGAATCTGCAGGGAGCAAGGACACACGAGTGGTTCTCAGAGGTCCTCGTGACACCTGCCCACAAGGCCTTTAGAGAGGTCTTCCTCTCCCCGGCCCACGACTTGCTGCCAGGGACAGGGACAGGCACAGCCGAGGCGGCGGAAAGTCACCACCCAAGAGACCTGCCCCAGAGCCCTGCACGGTCTCCTACTCCAGAGGAGGAGAAAGCTCACTCCAACCTAGTGATAACTTGGAGGACACATTTGTCTGAGGATTACAATATGCCCTGAGAACAGAAAAAATATTTCCCATACCCAGTATCACTGCTTTAGAGGTGTGTGTGTGTGTGTGTGTGTGTGTGTGTGTGTGTGTGTGTGTATTTCTAGGGATTGAACCCAGGAACATTCTACCTCTAAGATATATCTCCAGCCTTATTTATTTATTTATTATTAATTATTGTGGTACTGGGGATTGAACTTAGGGGCACTGTACCTCTGAGCTACACACCTGGCCCTATTTTATTTTTATTTTTGAAACAGGGTCTCGCTAGGTTGATGAGAGTCTCACTATTTGCTGGGGCTGTCCTCTCAAACCTGTGATCCTCCTGTCTCAACTTCCCAAGTTCTGGGATTACAAGCATGCACCATCACACCCGGCACTATTTGTTTTTTATTTTGAAACAGGGTCTCACTAAGTTGAGGAGGCCTCGCTTTAAGTTGCTGAAGCTGGCTGAAAATTTGCAATCCTCCTGTCTCAGTCTCCCAAGTACTGGGATTACAGGCATGCACCAGCACACCCTGCTTACTTTAGAGATTTTTAAAGTAAGAGTGACATTCAAGGAAGGTATCTGCATTACACAGCAGAATGCCCGTTTACAGATGATTACTCAGCTTAGGGAAACAAGTTCCTTGATATGAGACCCTGTCCTCCCGGAGAGTGGCATGCCCAAAGACGGAAAGATGGCCACCCGCCTGCAGCGTGGGGACAAGCCAGGTCGCCAAGCCAGGCCGATTGGGGCTGACTTCCTTCTGCACGTCTGCCGCATCTGTGCAGCAGGGTCCTGACCCGAATCTGAGCTTTACAAAATGAGCATGTTTTAAAATAAACATACTTGTCAGCAGCTCATGCCTTTAGTCAGTGTGTGACACTGTACCTTTCACTCATTTTAAAGCACTGACCAAATCAGAATGTGCTGTCTATTAACTTGGAGGGGGGTTTTTTGTTTGTTTTTGTTTTTAAGGATATTAGCCAGGCATGGGCACGGTGGTGCACACCTGTAATCCCAAATACTCAAGAGGCTGAGGCAGAAGGATTGCAAGTTCAAAGCCAGCCTGGGCAACTTAGTGAGACTGTCTCAAAATAAATTTTAAAACTGGGCTGGGGCTGCAGCTCCGTGGGACAGCACTCCTGGGTTCAATCCCCAGTCCTCTTGTCTCTCCCGTACAAGTATAGTAACAAATACCTCCTTGTTGATTTTGTTGGTTTCTGCCACGCGGTCGGCCAGGATGGGGTGCTGGACTGGGGGTGCCGGGATGGGCTGCATGGCAATCAGCTGGATCTTACTGGGGACGCGCCGGCTGGCCTCGGAGGAGCGAGATATCCTGTCCACGTGCTCAAAGATGGAGGCCGAGGAATGCTGCTCGTTCCCCGAACTGGGCAAGGGGGCGCCTAGAACAGAAGGAAGGCAAAGTAATAATAAAGTCTCCCTAAGGAGCTAGCAAAGAATAGAGCTTATGGATTATTCGTAAAAGAATCCTCAACGGGGCCTACAACCACAGTACTGCATTACCAAAACTACCAAACTTCACTGGTGACAGAGTACTTGGCCTTCCTTGCTTCAACTTAAACAGTCTGGGTTAAGTACTGTCTCTTTCAGCTTCACTAAAAATTACAAATACCCTTAGGAAAGATGGGAGAAACTCATTAGGATACTCTGTGTCAAAAATTGCCCTGTTTTGTCTAAATGGGGTTCAAACTATTCAGTAAGAAAAGGGAATGGGTCCAAATGGTGGCGTACTTGGGAAGCTGAGACAGGAGAATCACAGGTTTGAGGTCAGCCTCAGCAACTTAACAAGACCTTCAAAGACTCAGACCCTGTTTCAAAATAAAAAGTAAAAAGGGCTGGGGGTATAGTAGGGAGGTATAATACCTCTGGGTTCGATCCCCAGTACTGCCAGAAAGGAAGGAAGGAGGGAAGGAGGGAGGGAGGGAAGGAAGGAGGGAGGGAGGGAAGGAAGGAGGGAGGGAGGGGGACAGAAGGAGCCTGAAGTTGTTCAGCTGGTCAGTTAGCAATTTATATAACTTTTAAAGCAGCTCTGAGCTGATGTTGGGGGGGCGGGCTGGCTAGAGTGGCACCAACTAGCTGGTAAGGTAGTGCAATGCGGCCTCCCCTCAGTATCCTGGGGGATCAGTTCCAGGAACCTTCCTACCCACAGATGCCAAAATCTGTAGCTCTCCTCTATAAATGGCAAAGTATTTGCACAGAACCTGCAGGTAGCCTCCCATACACTTCAAAAGATCTTTAGATTACTTAAAATACATAATACAATTTAAGTGTCATATAAATATTTGTTGCACTGCCTTATGGGAAAATGTCCTTACATGTTCAAAAAAGACATAATTAAAAAAAAATGTTTTTACCTACAATTGGTTGACCTCTACAGAGACCATGGATAGGGAGGGCTGACTGTACTACTGAGAAAACAAAAGACAAGACGACTATGGACACGTAGGCATGTACTAGTTAACACTAACCACTTCTGGCTTATCAGTTCTGATACAGAAAGGAAAGGTGAAGAAACACGAGAAGAAAAACCTGCTGCTTGGAACCAGTTTCCACTTTAAAAAGAGATAAACAGTACACTTAAAAATGGTCTAAAGGACCACTTTTATGTTATGTATATTTCACTACAATAATTTTCTAAAAAGTAACCAGATCTGTAAAAATGTAGAAATTTATTTTTATTTTTTTATTATAGTAATTAGTGCTTTTTATTTTATACATTTTTGTTAGTATAAATTGATAAAGACAAAGCCGGGCGTGGTGGCGCACGCTTGTAATCCCAGCATTCGGGAGGCTGAGACCGGAGGATCCGGGTTCGCGGCCAGCCTCAGCTACCTAGTGAGGCACTCCACAACTTAGTGAGACTCGGTTTCAAAATAAAGAATAAAAAAAAAATAGGGCTGGGGGTATAGTTTGGAGGTAGAATGCCCCTGAGTTCAATCCCCAGTACCGCCAAAAAAAAAACAAACAAAAAAAATAAATAAATTGATAAAGACAAATGTGCACACATTTCTCATCTGACCCTTTCCCCAATTCCCACCCCGCTCCCTCACCCTCCCTCCCTCTCAAGTTCAGTTCAGTGAGTGATCTTGATATAATTGTGTAAGTACATCATGTGCCTTAGTATGCTCTCCCCCCCCCGCCCCGTCCATTCCCTTCAGTTAAGTCTACTTCTTTGTTTATCGAGGGTCTCTACTTTTT